>JAOEHQ010001149.1:0-19323 GCA_025447715.1 Asclepias incarnata
ATACAGTACAGCACCTAAGATTTAAACCAGGACTAAGATATCGTAACCGTCAGACGTCTTGATGAATTAACCAAAGGTTTCGGATTTAAATCTCACTAAGTAAACATTCAAGATGTTCAATAAAATGTTTTAGAAACGACCACACAAATGCATGAACGAACTGCGTACACATATGAGTTAAAAGATTTATTTTTTCTCTTAAATAATCTGAACATAGGAAAGGCTCATAATTTAGTTAGAGTCTTATTACACGTGCGATGAGCCGATGAATACTACGCTAGACGGTTTCTTCACTTTGTTTTAAATTATTTCTTTTAGTTGTGCGATGAATAGTACGCGACAGTTTCTTTTCTTTGTTTTAAATTATTTTCATGTTAGATGTATTAATAATTATTAATAATGTAAATATTCTTTTACTTTATATGTATTAAACAATCTTTTCAATATATATATTTTGTCATCATTATACGGAAAATTACTACAAAATCAGCTATTTCCCACGGACAAAATCCATGGGAAAAGACCATTTTTTCACGGATTTCTCACGGATTTGGGCCGTCGTTAAAAGGGGCGTGGGAAAAATTTTCCCACGGATTTTTTCACGGCCACTTAATATTTCCCACGGTTTTCACATGAGTATAAATTCGTGGGACATATTACCGCAGATTTTCCCACGGCAATACTAGCAGATTTCCCACGAATTTTCAACGGAATATTTTTTTTCATTTTTCCCACGGATTTTATCTTGCTACCGATTTCCCATTGATTTTCCACGGACGTTGTTTCCCATAGATTTCCTACGAATTTCTTTGGATTAATTTCCCACGGATTTTAAACAGATTAGTTTCCCACAAATTTTCCACAGATTGATTTTCTACCATTTTCCCACGGATATGATTGTTTTTTTCCCATGGATCCCATGAATGAAATTTTTTAATTAGAAATATAATTTTTTATTTTTTATTCCATTTTCCCGTATGTTTTTCCGGCCATAATTTTTCCGGCCAGAGAAACATATAATTTTCTATTTTTTATTCCATTTTCTCCCTATATTTTTTCGGCCATAATTTTTCTGGCTAGACAGACTTGTTTACTGCCCAGAATTCTACCGAAAATTTGTCAAATAACAGCTTTCCAAATGTTTACTTGAAAGTCTAACAAATATAAATTCCAATCAATTAAAATATGCAATAATTAATATTAATTATCTACTAATACATCATAACAAATAAAATTGAGTAATATTTACAACAAATCTATAGTTTCTTTCTTCCGATTTATAACCTATGATTCATTGTTTCAGATCCGAAATAAAACAAAGAATATGAACCATATAGCTATTAAAAATCAAAAACCGTAGAGGTACGGATATTGCGTTTCATAACCGTAAACCACATCCATCGCCGTCACAGTCTTCCATCTACGAGCCAGTCGCCGTCACACATCACGAAATGTGGTGTTTGATGAAGCTTCCTCGTGGTGGTCTTCTAGCAATGAAGTTATCTTCTGGTGTTTTCAAAGGAGTATGAGTTTGAAATAATGAACTGATGTTGATTGTTGAAGATGTTTAAGAACTCGGAGAGGGTAGATGGTTGTTTATTTTTTTAGTAAAAATGATGGTATTCTTTAGTAAAAGATAGTGGGTGATGGAGAGTATTGATTTAGGAAAGAAAGGTTTGGTTTGTTTTTGTTAAGAGTTTAATGTGAACCGTTGGATTATACTTTTGGGGTTCACGCATAATTAGGATCCGTGTGAAAGGTGATGGGGAGCTTTTGATTGGTTGTATCATAATATCTTTATATTTTAATATTCCAAAATCTTTATTTTAAAAAATTCCGTATTAATATTCTAATATCTTAGAACTTTTACAATATTTTTTAAGTTCTTGTTTTAATTTTGAAATAAAACAAATGGACGTTATTGATACTTCAAAATTCTAAGGGGGGAGGGAGTGGTCACCCTTTCCCTAAACTTTTTCAAATTGTCACCTCACCATTATCCAATAAAAATCTTCTATCTCATTTCATCTCAATCCTTCCCCAAACTACCTTAAAATGGTGACGCCACTCCCCAAACTTTCCCAATTTACACAGCATCTTTTTTTTTCATTTATTTTTAATACATTAAAATACAAACTATATAAAAATAAAACATAACATTTTATAGGATTGTTGTTGATGTCATGTCACAGGATCTCAACTTGAAGAAATAAGATAAAAGTTTTGAAATAAAAGTATAAAACCTCCACGTGGCAAAACCATCACCACAATCTTGACCAAAAACTTCATCCCAGATTGACTTTTCTCTTTTTTCAATTTTTCATCACTTTCATTTTTTATTTTATTTTATTTTCTCACTCCGCGTCTTATTTTTTCTGTAATTCCCTTTTCTTTTCCATCACGCCTGCAACCTATACATACAAAATATCTATATCCAAACAAACATAAATAATAAATAAAAATAAAAATAATAAATCACATACACTGTATATCAATGGTTTCAAATTTATATATCTAAATATCACGATCAAACCCTAGCTCTTCAATCAATTAGGTTTAGCTTTTTCGTTAATTTCGTGATTCCGATCTCCGATCAGTTTGCCTCATATACATACAGATTTCTGTATCTATAATAATCCTATCAATTTTGATTATGTTTTTATATTGAAATTAATTTTAGGTTAATATTGTGATTCCGATCTCCGATCAGCTCGGCACATATACATACAGATATAAGATATATGTATTTATAATCCTATTGATTTTGGTCATGCTTTTTTCCTTCAATTAAGTTTAGATTTTCGTTATTTTCGTGATTTATTTGTGATTCCGATCTTTGATTAGCTCGACGCATATATATACAGATATCTGTATCTATAATTCTATCGGTTTTTGATAGGTTTAGGTTAATTTTTGTATCTGTAATTCTATCGTTTTTTGATAGGTTTAGGTTTGTTTGATAAGTTTGTGATTGGTGAACTATTGATTGGAGGAAAAAATGCCGTCGCACGCTGATATAGATAGACAGATAGAGCAATTGATGGAGTGTAAGGCGTTGAGTGAATCTGAGGTCAAAGTATTATGTGATCAAGCTAGGGCTATACTTGTCGAAGAATATAATGTTCAACCGGTAAAATGTCCGGTGACTGTTTGCGGTGATATTCATGGACAGTTTTATGACCTGATTGAGCTTTTTAAGATTGGTGGAAGTACTCCTGATACTAATTATCTTTTCATGGGTGATTATGTTGGTGAGTTGGTTGGTTTTATTCTATTCTATCTATTTTTGTCATGGTTGTTAATTTTGGGAATTTTTTTGTAATGTGTTGGAGTTTTGTGGTTAAAAATTTGGGTATCGATAATTTTATGCAAATAGCAAGAGAAAACTTTGAAGGTTTACGTGAATCAGATATGTAAATGAGCTCTGTGATGACAAAAAAATGAAGTTAATGCTTGTGTTTCTCAAATTTAGAAACTTTTTGGGGGTTAATCATTATCAATTTGAGTTTTGTGTTGAAAAATTTGGATATTTACGGCATAAACAGAATTGGAGCTTCAGTCGAGGTTCTTAATGACATAGGAGGAAGTTAATGTCTTTAACGATTGATACATTGAATGCCTGTAACTCTCTTTATTTAAAGTAGTTAACTAGTTGTTCATGAGCCTTTCCCAAAAAAAAAAACTAGTTGTTTATGAATTTTACTTGGGAGTTAAGTGGAGATCTAAGGTTATAAAAGAAGATTCTAGTGTTATCAATTGGGAATGACTACTATTGAAATTTAATGATCTGATTTTGCCAAACCAATTTTTTTTCTTCTGGAAGGTGGTCCTGGTTTTACATCAGTAATGATAGATACATGTTTTCACATTCAAATTTCTTTTCTCGTACGAGTAGTTAATTGGCCTCTAAAAGCTCTTCTGCTAATGCACATAATAATATGGCTTTTATTTAGATATGGAAAGCTTAGACAAGATTTCGTTCTTGAACAAAAGTCCATAAATTGATTTATATAGTTGTGTAACATCATACTAATCATAGTATTACTGCAGATCGTGGGTATTATTCAGTGGAGACTGTCTCGCTATTAGTGGCTCTTAAAGTTCGTTATAGAGACAGACTTACGATTCTTAGAGGAAATCATGAGAGCCGGCAGATTACTCAAGTGTAAGAACTTTACTTTATTAGTCTTTTATATAATATTGCCAATTGAACATGATCTCGGATATCAATGCTATTAAATTGTAGTTCTGAACTTTTTTATAATACCGATACCGATATAAAAAGTAAATGTAACATTAAAATAAGGCAAGATGCCATTGAGCTATTGAAATATCCATCTTTTTTGAATATATTATGACCAAGGAAAGTTGGGATTTTTTCTAGTTTTGTAATTGTAGTTACCAGAGCTACCTTTTCTATATAGTAGTGTACATGATTTTTTTCTTCTTGCGTCTGCACGTATAGAGATTGATACGAGTATATTTTTAATACAGCTACTTGGCAAATCTATCCTTTGTAAGGAGAATTATAAGGTTGCATGGCATACATAGGCATAAATAGAATAAAGTACATATTAATTGTGAAATGATTGCAATAATTGCAAGAACTGCTTAGACCAATTTGCCAAAACCTTCAAAGAGTAACATAGAACGACACGACATATTCTACTCTAGTAATTAAAAGATCTTTATTTAGAGTAGTACTGATTAGATTAACAAGTGCAAGAAAAATGGAAATTGAAGTCCAGATACTTGAAAAGTAACGTCATATCTAACTATGATTTAGAACAATAATAGCACATTGCCGCTATTGCTTTTGTTGTGCCACATGTACTATACACATCATAAGAAGATACAAAATGACAGTTTTGTGAAGACAGGTGAATGCCACTATGCTACTCGTGGCTCAACATTAATCCTTGATGAGGTTAAACCCGTTGCCCTAGAAGTGACTGTAAAAGTTGTAAATTCTTCTAACAAAAATAGACACTTGGATAGTTATTTCAAAGGATCACCATGATCCCAGCAAGTTATTTAACGTATTAAAGGCAAGTATCTTATTAGCTGAGTTATGAATTAAATAACATACGTACTCTTATTCCAAGGGTGTACTAGACTACCAGTTATATTAAATGTAGTCTTCAAGTTTTTACCCAAGTAAAGTTACGTTGTTCAGGTTACTTGTCAAAGAGATACTTCTAAAATCCAGTTTTAGTACTAATTTAGTAATTCCTCTTTAACATATGCGCATCATATAAATGACACATACCAACACAAATATCATTTTCATGTATTCGTCATTCTAACCCATGTATATATAAAAGAGAGGACTTCTTAACTTCAAGGGTAAAGACTAGGATCCTACAATTAGAGAAAATCCACCAAATGCAATTAGGAAAAGAAAGTATAGTATCACAAATTAATGAAAGGAAAGTTACACCCTTATATTTGACGTCGTCTAAAAGCCTAACGTCGGGAACAATAATAGCCATCAGATAGATAGAAGTAGATGGTGCGCATTAGCCCATAAATCATGTAATATTTTTCCTGAAGTTGGAAAAAGGGATACAGTCATTCTTGTCATAAGCGACAACCTTGGGTGGTAAAATCTTCTAGCCTATATTCAAGAAAACTGGAACAAAAATTAAGAGTATGTATGCTATCTAATTCATGAAACAACTAAAAAGTAAATTCACTTTAATGCATCAAATAAATTTTTAGAATCATGTTATGCTCTAAAATAGTAATTTTTGATAATTTTTACGTTTTAGTTATTCTTTAACCGTATGTACTATACAGATTTACTCAAATATCTTTCATCTATACCACTATACATTGTAAAGATTCTAACACATGAACATCGGAACATGTACAAAGAGAGAGGACTTTTCAACTTCAAGGGTGAAGACTATTAAACTAGGTTTCAACAACATTGAGAATCTAGAGTTTAAAAGAAACGAACCAAGACTAGTATGGACACAAGAATGTCTCTCTATGACACCACTATACAAATTTGGTGCTAAAAATGTTTACCTAAAACAATCTGAAATCATGCTTGATTCTCTCATCTTTTTTTTAACCTACGTGTACAATTTTTTTTCCTTTCATTTGTGTGTAAATTTTCTTAATGGTCACAAAGTTGAGGTTTAGTCTTTTGGTTTTATGTTAGCTCTTCGAACGACATCCCTAGACTGTTGGACTTTTGGGGTGCAATCACTCCTTGATGTTTATGAAAAAGGTGGCGTATCCTGACGAGTCAAAGGAAATTCCAGTGTGCTTTGTCTTTTCCTTTGATAATCATATGGTAGTAACTATTTCTGATTGAAGCCAAAAGAAAGAATTAAGCATCTGGGTGTTTAAATGCGCTAAATACTAGAAGGAAATTTTGTTTAGATCTAGCAAAAAGTTGATAAAAAGAAAAGCAAAATTCACCTTTGGTATATGAATTTGCATATAGACATGATAGTGGGAACGAGCATGGCCATCAGATAGAAGTAGACATAAATTGTGAAAAGTTCCCTTGAAGTGCAAAACACGAAATATAGACAGATTAAGGTGCAGATCATAATCATTTAATACCAAAATTTCTAAAGGCTAATGAATTATTGTTGAACTTGAAAGGTGTATCAAGCCTTAAAAAGAGTTAAACCCAGAGCGTTTAATATCATAGCGACTACTAACGAGACTTACAAAAGCAGGAACAGCGGAACACAAAATCCCTATCCTTGAATAGATATGTACTATTAAATAAATTGCATGCGTATATAAATATGAAAATTAAATGCAATTCTTCATCAGTTGAGTCATGAAATAAATTGCATGCATCTTTTATTTTAAGGGTGTTACTCTTTGTTATGCATTTTTGCCTAATTTACGTAAATCAATATTGACATGAGAACAGGATATGCACATTATCATGTGATTGGATAACATGGTCGTCTTTCTTCAATATGCATGCATGTAATACCACACGTTGTTCTTTTTTGAAAGGTGCTACTTTTTGTTAAGCATTTTGTAATTACGTAAACCAAAACATGCGCTTTATCTTGTGATGGGATAATTTCTTGAACATCCAGGCGTGTAATACCACACAGTTGCTTTTTATTTGGCATTTCTGTTCCAATATTTTTCTTCCACTTTTCGCACACCCAGTTATACATTAACATCATAACAAACTTGAGTGCCATGTAGGATGAGAATGAATTTTGTAATATGTTCATGCATAATATTTCATATAATTGCACGCTCACATATTACATATATTAATATCATTTAGAGGGGGCCATGGGTGTGACCGGTGTAACTGATGAAATTTGTGATCATTATAATCGGTGACTTTAATGTGCGGCTTATAACAAGTAAATTCATTCTGTAGGACGTAATGCTTCACACTCCTTAAATAACTAATGTTTTGCTTATGATTACGTGCATCTGTTATTTTTTTAGTTGCAAAATAGTTAATGTATTGGATATGATTACTTTACTTTTTTCAAAAATAGTATCATAGATTCTATTAATGAATGGTTTAAGATGACGTAAAATATTGTGTACATGTTTAGAGACTGCTGATCCGTTTAGTCTGTTCTACCCATTTTAACCCATTGAAATTTTAGCTAATTTTTATAGTGAAAACCCATATGACCCGTTATTGACAGATACAACCTGAAATGACCCGGTTTTGTATAAATGAATAATTGATTGACATCTACCTTCGACTGCAATAATTTCTTTATGATTTTTTTTTGTGTAGATCTTCATTGTTATTTTTATTTTGTACTAATTTATCTTTTTCTCCTTGTTATTGGTAACCAATTCTATTCAACTCAGGTATGGTTTCTATGATGAATGTTTGAGGAAGTATGGGAATGCAAATGTTTGGAAGTATTTCACTGACCTTTTTGATTACCTTCCTCTTACAGCACTTATTGAGAGTCAGGTTAGAACCATGCTTGAATTTTAATTAACGCCATATGCATATCACAATCATATTTACTGAATTTGTTGATATGTCATAGGTCTTTTGCTTGCATGGAGGACTTTCACCATCGTTGGACACACTAGACAATATTCGATCCTTGGACCGTATTCAGGAGGTGATATTTCCTGTTTCAAAATTAAGTTTTAAAGTTGGTGCTTTATTATTTTCTTTAAGCAAAATGACGTAGCATCTGACACATTTTCTTATATTTCATTGTTTGCTACATAAGGATATAAGCGTCACATATTTTCTTTTATTTCTGTTGGAAGAGGGACATATGAAATTCCGTTCCTATATCCACTTGATACATTATTATAAGATTAAGTATTTAAGTCCATCTCCAAATGCTGAGAAATATCTTCTATTTTTGGGAATCTTTTTAAACATGGATAATTGCTCAAAAATAAGGTTTAGATGATATTTGATATGAGTTAACTATGTTTACCAATTGTATCTCATGCATATTTTAACCGAAAAATAAAGTCATCTGTCCAGTTCCATTCTTGTAAAGTAAATTTATGCTAGTGCTCATTAATGTTAAATATGTACGAATTTGGCAATCTGCGGTCAGAAAGTAAGACTAGTGGGAATCAAAGGCTTGTTAACTACTACCCAAATACTGTAATTTTACTTGATGGTACATGGGCCAAAGGAATTTTATTTCTATTTGTATTGGACATTGGAGACAGTGAGACATTTTACAGTTCATCTCTTGTGATCTTGTACTGTGTTGTTGCCTAAGTAGGGTTTCGTTTGGTGACCCTGTGTAGAGGTGGTAAAATGGCAAGCTGGTAACATGTTAAAGTGAGTAATGTTTTAGCAGAGGTCAAAACTCAGGTTGACCAATATTTACTTTTTGCCCATTTTTTGGTACTGTTATACATAGTTTATTGGTACTGTTATACATAGTTTAAGTGTTAGATATGATTACAAACAAATGCAATAATAATCTCAATTTTGTTATGAAGCCATTAAAAATTATGCATTAAATACACTCCGGGTGCCTTTCAACCTGTTTGACATGTGTGACCCATTCCATTTTTCGAATTATGTTGTTGATTCAGCCAATTGATATAGAGCATTACCTAAATCAGCACATTTATATGCTAGTGGGTCTAGATGGTATCTCTTGTGTTTCTTTTCAAGTGATGCGTATTTATGTTGTGGTTGATAGTTTCTATAAATACTGTTTAAACTGTTATGTTTCTTAGCATCACTTTTGGTGAGTGACTTTGTAGGTCCCACATGAAGGACCAATGTGCGATCTCTTATGGTCCGACCCAGATGACAGGTGCGGGTGGGGCATTTCTCCTCGTGGAGCTGGCTATACGTTTGGACAAGATATTGCAAGTCAATTTAACCATACTAATGGACTCAGTCTCATCTCAAGAGCTCACCAGCTTGTCATGGAGGGTTATAATTGGGCCCAGGTTTGTGAGCCTCTATGATTTAAAGAAAACCTTTCAAGTCTGGATAATTATAAATATCTTATATGTATGGTTTATCTATTTCTTATTTCCATATTGTTAGTGATTAATTAATTAGGTTGTTACTTATTAGATCTTATTTGTCTACCCAATTTATGGGGCCGTTGTTTGTATGATGCGAGTATTATGTAGGTGTGATTTTAATGCAAACAGAAATGAATTCACATGATATAGAAGAAAGTGTCACACAAATGACATCTTTCAATTACTATCCAGTTTTGTATTGTATCATACACATTACATATAGTGGCAATTTAAACCCATTTACTTGTTAGTTTGATTGATTCAGGTTATGTATTATTTATAAAAGGTAAAATGGAATTATTAGCTTAATAGGAAACAACTCAAAGGGGTCAAAAGCCTCCTAAATTGTATTCTATAGTGCATGAATCTTTTAAAATCATTGTATTAAAAAAATTAGAACATTAGTAACATAATGAATATTTTTTATATTATATTTTATACAATAATTACTCATAGACTAATTGTATATTGGATGATAAAAGGAAGTGTTTTGGGGTAACACGGCTTGTTGCAGCCAGTACAAAACGTGACTCGTTTTGACCTGTTCCACCGACACATTACGGTGCCTCCAGTCGTTATGTGACCGCCCTTTTTAGGAACCTTGATAAATATCTGATCTTGTTCTATGTCAAATTTCTCAGGAAAAGAATGTCGTGACGGTATTTAGCGCTCCAAACTACTGTTACCGATGTGGAAACATGGCTGCGATTCTGGAAATTGGAGAAAACATGGAGCAGAACTTTCTTCAATTTGACCCAGCCCCAAAGCAGATTGAGCCAGACACCACCCGCAAGACCCCAGATTATTTTTTATAAATATAATCAATTGCTGCAGTATGAAATTTGTAATACTCCTTCACTTATTCTGCCTTGTAGAATAAGTGATGTAAGAGTACTAAGTGTTTTTTTTTTTTTGATTTAAAAATTTTACTTTATGTTTTGGTACTTTTGTATATGTTGTTCTTGGAAGTAAAATGCAGGCAGTAATAACATGGTTTTCCCTGTCCTCTTAAGGTGAAAAGGTAGGATACTTGGATTATTTGTTTGCTTTTTAAATAGTTTTTGTGTGGTTCACTTGAAAAAGTGAAAGGCCTTTTTTCCCTAATTCCTGGCTTTCTCTTGTTGGAAGTTCAATAGATTGGAGGAGTCATCAAATCAAACACAGTATATTACTAATGCTTTGCCAATTACTGCCGCAAAATAAGCTTAATTTAATGCATCAATTAATCTCAAGGCCTTTTCATTGATTCCGAATTGTATTTAATACTTTTTACTTTTTTTTTAGAAGGCAACTTTACATCCCCGATTGCACCACCAACACCAGAAAATTAATCTACACAATACAAAACTAAATAATTACGTAAAAGTGAAGTTTTTCCAATTTTCTCAAGTCAATGATACCTGTTTAGCCCGATGTTTGGTTCAAAGGAAACCGAGTGCTTGTACATCCTTAAACACCTGATGTGGAGACAAGGGTGTTTCACAAAATATGAGCTCGTTTCTGGCCTTCCAGATTCTCTAACATGTAATCAAGAGCACCGATTGAAGCATAGTTTTAGCTGTCGAACTTAAACCAGAATTCAAGTGAAGCTTCAATATGTCCCTGGTAGAAAATGCATTGATTGGAGGTATTTTACACCACGCTCCCACTTTTTGCCAAATTACCATTGCTGAAGAACAAGCCGTCAACAAGTGATCAATCGTTTTGGGGTACTCATTACAAACCGGACATAATGAACTATGAACAGTAACATTTCTTTTCACTAGGTTTTCTCTCGTTGGTAGCCGGTTCATTTCTGCTCTCTACCCAAAAATATTTACCTTATTAGGAAGCCAATTAATCCAATTGAAGTTGTAGAATTCCCCCGACTTACGATTTTGAAGAATTTTCTTGCAGGAAGCCACCAAAAAAGTCTGATGAGCTCCACCATCGTCCCATGTCCATTTAACTTGATTCACATGACCGGGTGTAGAAACCAAATACATGTATTGTGACAGATCAATGTTACGAGTACAAAGGATGTTACTCACCTGACAAATATACAATTTTCTAAGTAATACTTATTACTTAGAAAAAGAGTACTGGAGTTCATTGTATGCAAGTTTAAGTTTTTAAATACAATTTTGAGTTTCAAAAGAAACTTTAAGATTTATTGATACACAAATTCATCTTATCGACTGCTTTTACTGCAACAGTACCCAACGAAAGGCTTCACAATTAGGTGGGCAGGAGTTGTTTGATATAGATGGAAAAGGGGTTTGGTTTTGTTCATAAATAGGCAACCTGGATGCATTTCGTAAGACGAATGATTTTGTTCATAAAACAACATTTGAATACTGACCTGAAAATCCTACCCGGTTTATCACATTTTTTTCGAACATGACTCAAACTAGGAATGTAAACATGTTGATCTTGTTTAGATCGACTTTGAGCATAATTTCATGCTCGAGTGAGTTTAAACTTGAGTCAAACTCAAACCGAGCCAAGACCCAAATTACTGTTACTCAAATAATTTAACCCTGACCCAAAACAGATGCCAAATTATTCTCTCTCAAAAAAGTAAAAGACCTTTTAACTTCAAAAAGAATCCAGTCAAACCAATAACATAACTAGTCAAACACACACACACAGCTCATCCCTGTCATCTGTCTTCCCCACTCCTCAATCCCAACAAAGATCAAACAGACACTCCCATCAAAGATCAAACAAAAACAGTCCAACACATCAACAACATCCTTATGCAAATTCACAGGTGCTTCATGTTGGAATGAGAAAGAAAACCGTTTGATATCTATCCAACTACCTGATTTTTCACTCTCAGGTACATTGTCTGAATCGTTACAATATTGTACATCTTTGCAATCTCTTGACTTGTCTAAAAACATGTTGTCTGGTAACATCCCGACCCAGATCTGTTCTTGGTTACCTTATTTAGTTACATTAGATCTGTCGGGAAACATGTTGTCGGGACCTGTTCCTGTTGAGTTACAAAACTGTAAGTTTTTGAATAACTTGATTTTATCTGATAATAAGTTTGATGGTGAGTTGCCTTATCAGTTAGGGCAGTTAACTAGGCTTAAGAAGCTAGAACTTGGTAACAATGAGTTTGTTGGGAATGTTCCGGACGATTTGACGAGATTCGGGTCGGATTCGTTTGACGGGAATGACGGGTTGTGTGGTTCGGTTGTTGGGAAGAAATGTGGGAAGTTTGGTAGTAAGAATTTGGTTGTTATTATTGCGGCCGGTGTTTTGGGGGCGGGTGTGTCAGCTTTTTTGGGGTTTGCGGTTTGGTGGTGGTTTTTTGTTAGAGGTGATAAGAGGAAGGGGAAGGGGAAAGGGGACGGGGAAAGTGGGGGTACAGGAAATTGGGTTGATAAGTTGAGAATTTATAAACTTGTTCAAGTGTCTTTGTTTCAGAAACCGATTGTTAAGATTAAGCTGAATGATATTTTGGTTGCAACGAATGGGTTTAGTTCTGGGAATGTTGAGATTAGTACTAGGACTGGGGTTTGCTATAGAGCCATGTTGCAGGATGGGTCGGTTTTAGCAGTTAAGAGGTTGAGTGCTTGTAAGATTAATGAGAAGCAGTTTAGGTCGGAGATGAATAGGTTAGGGCAACTTAGGCATCCAAATTTGGTGCCGCTGTTAGGGTTTTGCATTGTTGAGGATGAGAAGCTTTTGGTGTATAAGCATATGCCTAACGGGAGTTTGAATTCGCTTTTACATGGTGGTGTGAATAATGTTGAGTTGGATTGGCCTTTGAGGGTTAAGATTGGTATTGGTGCTGCTGGCGGGTTAGCTTGGTTGCACCATGTTTGTGAACCTCCTTATCTTCACCAAAACATAAGCTCGAATGTGGTTCTAGTGGATGATGATTTTGAGGCCAGGATTATTGATTTTGGGCTGGCTAGGCTTGTGGGTACTCGTGATTCGAAAAATAGTTCATTCCAAAATGGTGATTTGGGTGAGTTTGGTTATGTGGCTCCTGAGTATTCGAGTACCATGGTTGCTTCACTAAAAGGGGATGTTTACGGTTTTGGGGTTGTCCTTTTGGAACTGGTAACGGGTCAGAAGCCCCTTGAGGTGAATAACGGAGAGGAAGGAGGGTATAAAGGTCATTTGGTGGAATGGGTTAATCGGCTTACAGGGTCAGGCAAAATTAAGGATGCCATTGACAAGTCTTTAAGAGGAAAGGGATATGATGACGAAATTTTGCAGTTTTTAAGGATTGCTTGCAGTTGTGTGCTTCCTAGGCCTAAAGAACGACCAACAATGTACAACGTTTATCAGTCTTTGAAAAGCTTGGCGGAGGCACACGGGTTTTCAGAACACTTTGAAGATATTGCAGTGAAATACGCCAAACAAGATCATCATCACAGAGATTAGCCTTTCAAGAAGATGGTACTTTTCTAATTTCCTAACTTCCCAAGTTATTTGATGTATCTTGTTGTTTGTAGCATTATCTAAACTTTAGAAAGCTGATATTGATATCGATTTTATTTAATTGCTTCTTATATCATGTCTAGTTTGATGTGCAATTTTAGGTCTTTTATTAATTTTTCATTTGGTGTTTTAATATCCAAGCAACTGCTAATTTTCTATTGTATGGTGATTTAATTTGTTAGAGCGTGTATTCCATTATCTGTTATAAAACACATGTTTTTCAAAACAAAAAAAAAGTGATAGTTAGTTATAATATAATACTTCTTATACCTGTGTTCTGATCACCAATACCAGCAGAATATATGTCTAATCATTATACAATCCAAATCAGTAGATCACTAGATCAGAGTGAATAAATCTGTATTCTCTAGATGTATGTGTAGGTTGCCACGCTGGTTATGGATCAAAACAGAATACGTTGGTTGAAAAGACCCAGTTTTTAGGACAGGGCGGGTCAGGTTGGGTTCGCCTACAATCAATTTATATCCATTTTTTATAAAAAGTTAATGCTTTAGTTAATAATATATATTACAATATTAATCTACCGTAAATCTTTAAATAAACTGATTTTCGATATTGCATGCTTAAAAATTTGGACAACATTCTAATATGCTCAATCTATTTAACCTGTTCCCCTTTTAGCTAATTTTTTTTTTTTTTTTAACTCGTTTGAGATATAAGTTAAAACACAACAGAATTTGTCTCCTTCAGTGATAAATGGGCCGAAATGTACTCCTTATATATATGATACAGATGTATATTGTCATGTATATGATTACATTCTGATTGAATCCCTGAAGCGCCGGGTAAGAAAATTTGGCTAGAATTAGACACATTATTGCTTTTATTTCATGCTTCTTTTAACTATTAGAATTAAGGCCGGTTTTAACTAAGATAGATACATAGCTATATGGAAACATTATAGTAATTTTTATCTTTCCATGTGACATGTGTGTGTTTGAAGTAAAGTAGCGGAAACGTGTGTAGGGAGACAATTGTGAAACCAACCTAGATAAAGAGAATATCAAATTAGTACTAATTTAGTAATATTTAAGAATCTTGTCCTTCATTATGAAGCACATGTTTGAGTGAACTGGAATCAAAGTTGGGTTTTTTACTTCGTTTGGCTTTGGCTTCTTTTTTAAAAAGATACAAAAAAGAAAATATTCCGTAATACCTTTTATTGTTCACACCGGGCAATACACAAATAAGTGTGCGATTCAAAAGACTTGTAGGTTGTTTTAGTACTACATCAATTAGTTGGATAAAGTGGTGTTTATTTTGTCAAGGTTGCCCTCAATCTCCCTTCAAAATTTATGGTTGGAATCAGGTACTAGACTATTTTTCAAACACTTTGAACTTTTCTACTTTTAGGAGATGCTCTAGCTGTTTTATTACCAATCATACATTATATTCATTTCTATTGTCGGGAAAAATATTAGCTTGAAATATACCCTTTGTGTTATATCTATGAAAACCAAAGGACTTCTTGCTCTGGTGTTTTATTTCTTTACCCAAAAAAGAAAAAAATAAATAAAACTGCTTTAGGGAGATAATATTGCTTATTTTCTTCTTGTGACATGTGTGCATGTTAAAAGTAAAGCAACGTGAAACACATGTTGGAAGACAATAATAATTATTGAAACTAAAGCAGAGAGTGAGTAGCACTAATTACGAATCTTGTCCAAAGTCTTCCTATGATAATCATGAAACACAAATGTTTGAGATTTTTTTTTTTTAAAGAAAATTTGTTTCGGATTTTGTTTTGTTTTGTTGTTTTTTTTTGGCAAATTTTGAGTTTCGTGGGTCTTTTATGTATTACACTATGTTTGACAAAAGTAGCTGGAGCTAGAAGGTAAACAAGGAGGGACTTGTTCAGGCTAAATGGGAAGTCGAGCTTTTGGATCTGATTCTTTTTTACCTTTAAAATCCTTAATGATCTAAATAAAACTAACTATTAAATGTCCAGATATGTAAATTTTATAAATACGCATGTACACATTAATTTAATAAACATGTGAATGAATGTATTGTCCTGGATGTTTGAGATACACATTTGAAACTGATGACTAATAATAAAGATTGAAGAAAACATAAAAACGGTTATAAATTATAAAATTTCAACAAACAACTGAGCGAAAGGTTAACCCCAAATGAGCTTCCTTGTTGAAGCCCTGGTATTGATACGTCTCGGTTTGATTCAAACTCTTTGGCTGCCTTCATCAATTGTAGTTACCACTTACCAGCCAGTTTTAATCTATTCAGAGGGTCTCCAGTGCAATACCACAATAAGATTATCGTAATATGTATCATTTACCCGATAAGAACTGATGGTCCGTTTATCATTCACCTATCACGACATCTGCAACGCTTATATTGCACCGCGCCCCAGATGTCTTGTAAGGAAAATAAGTTAACATTAAGAGCAGCCTAAAGTCTCTCATAAGTTAAAACAAGTTACTTTTAATTGATTATGATACGTGTATATGTTTGAAGTAAAATAGTATGAAATGTTTTAGGGAGACTGTGAAAACCAACCTAGAGAAAGAGTTATGAAGCACAAATTTGAGTAAAATATAATCAAAATAAGGCTATTACTTCATTTAGCATTTTGTATCTTTTTTCAAATGATCCAAAAAGCATACAATACCCGAAAAGCTAAAGCCTTTTTTGTCCAAGACTGATTATTCGTATTTGAGCAATTTGAATGACTTGTAGGTTATTATCATGACATTTCAATTTAAGTATTGATTTTTGGTCAATATGACAGCTCCATCTCCCTCCATAGTCCATTGTTGGATTCCGATACTATACTGATCATTTATAATATTTCGTCTTTATTTTTGTTGAATTTCTGGAGAAATGTTGGCTTGAATTCTACTGAAAATATGAATTAATATGTTTATCTTACATATCACCGAGTTGAGTCTGTAAGGTTGCAATTTGGAGCCTTTTACATAGGTCGATTTAGGATCTCTTCATTTTCTAAGATGGTCAAATGGGTCGCCCAAATGTATTTTTTAATGCATAATCTTCTAAATAAATTTTATCAAAACTTTAATTTATCGTTCATACAATGTAATTTTCGTAAGACCATCCGTAGCGCTCGAATTGGTGCCTGCATATTAGGCCGGCTTGGTGGTGAACTCGGTGGGCATGAAGAGCGTGTTTGGTTTTTCATTCTTTTTTATCCCCAAGATTAGATTTTATTTTAAAAGAAAAAACATTTCATAGTTTTTTTATTTTATAAAAACAACCTTAAGTTTTCAAACACGGTTAGTTTTTTTTTTTTTTTTCTTCACAAAAACTCTACAAGTACACTACCATTTTAATCATTTTAATTACAACAATCCTAAAACCTTTTACCTATATATACATTTTACAACTCTTTTCAACACCCAAATTCCATTCACAACAACACGATGGATTACAGTTTCGTAACCTGTCACACTGAAAACTCAGTTTGTTGGTGTTATATTAGCAACACACAGACCTAACACATTGAATCACTTTTACATGTAACTTACCATATTGAAAACTCAGTTTTTTGGTGTCACATCGTCATTTATATTAATATTAAATTAAAAGATACATAATATTAAATAAAAAACACATTTCATTAATAATAAAACATCATTAAATTAAAACACAAATACACTAATAAAAATTAAAAGATAAAAAATAAAATAAATAAAAGATATAGATAAATAAAAAAAATATAAACAAAACACTAAACATCGTAGTAGTCGGTCGGCAAGTTGGGGTCGATAACAATTTGTAAATGAATTTCGTGGTTGATATTGTTGAGAATGGATTGATGAATTGTATGGGGTTCCTAAAACAGGAAGATGAGAGGTGCCGGTTGAGTTGTTTGAATGTTGGGATGGTGAATCGGATGAATAAAATAGGTCGAAAGGTATGTTGTTCATGGTTTAGAAGTTGAAAATTGTTTAATGGTATTGTGAAATGTATATATATAGATAAAAAGTTTTAGGATTGTTGTCGTTGATATGGTAGAGTATTTAGAGAGTTTTGGGGAAGAAATAAAAACTAACCGTTTTGAGGTTTCAATGGTCAGATATTTTTAAAAAATGATTTTTTTTTATAGACTAACCGTTGGCCGATGACGAAAAAATACAAAGACCCAAACACGCTCCTCACCTCGCCGCGGTCACCACCAAACCGAGCCAATACACCGATCAACACGCAGTTTTTTTTTCCGTTACAGATGGTCTTATGCAACCAGAAAGAGTCCAAGAATCTCAAGAGCTTTGAAAAGTTTATTACTTTCTCTTTCACATTCATTTCTCAACAAAAGGAAAGATTAAAAACAGGACTTTACCTTTCCATACTCCAATCCAATCAGTAGATCTTGTATACCATCATCCGTCAAGCAAATGATATATACCCCACAGGATACTTTGGCTCCCCCTCCCCTCAATTTCGTATCGTAGGCCACAACAGAAACTACTTAAATTCCATGTGGGTTTCAGTTTATATTACTGAAATTTGCTTCAAATATGACAACTGATTCTAGCCGAAATAAGAGATCTCTGCGTGAAAGGTTTATTCAAATGATGAGAAACATCGTAAAACTCTCATCTTTTCCTTTACAAACAACTAATGTCCGATCAGATACTTCTCATTCATCACTACATAGGGACCATACCAGTGTGAATGAGCCAAAGATGCCCAAAGATCAGAGCCCGAAAACAGAATATAACCGCCACTTGGATAGTTTAGGCGGGGAAGGAAGCTCGTCTTTCATCAAGGTTCAGGGAGTCAACCATGACATTGGAAGAGAAGATGATGTCGATGGGTATAAAGGTATGCAAACGAGTGACCTAAAGACGCCAGTCACAAATCTTAAGGCTGCGGATTATATTAGGAGGTTCCATGAGAAGAACAAACATGAATCTGTATCATTGGTGCTGCCACCACCACCGCCGCCACTGCCACGTCTTGTTCAAGACGGGTTTCTCTTGAAGTGAATATCACCAATTCTTTTTTCTTTTCTAAATGAACTTCCAAACTAATTACTATATGTTTATACATACATTATAACCAAGTTGCTCATTTGACCCGTTAGAGGTAACATAATTAACCTGAATCAATGGTAACAAACTTCCCAACTCTACGTTGGTATGAATATGATTCATCCAATTAATTTTGAATTCTGATGCACCTATTAATAGAATTTGGGTAGATGTGAAACCATTTGGGTTTGTATTTCTTGTTTCTTCAAACCATATGGATATAAGATATTTATTCGGGTTAAAATCAGGATACATAATCATAAACTTGAATATATATTAGGGTTTAGTGTCTGGTGATGCAATGAACTATCCCCAAATGTTTATGTTGTGAATGAACTATTCGGATGTTTATGTT
>JAOEHQ010001160.1:0-19323 GCA_025447715.1 Asclepias incarnata
ATTTAAGGGCACTTAGCTAGACTCCAGTAGTCAATAGATCACTTACAAATTATTTGTTAAACGTTGTGTTTATGTTGTGACAAAATTTTTATCTTTCTCTCTTTATTGAACTTATGGTAGTCTCATTTATGCAGGCCTCGCGAGAAGTGGAAAATATTATTTTACTTAATTCGAAATTTGGGCCAGCTTATGAACATGGACAACCTAAACAAATGATAGGGAACATTTGTATACATGAAGTTAGCATGGACATATAGTAATTTCAAAAAAAAAAAATTAAGCAGTTTGTATTTCTAAGTATTGTCTGGGTTCTAAATTATTTTGTGCCCTTTTTCAGCCAATGGATTAGGTTGTAAATGGGTGATTTATTCATTAAATATATGATATGATATGCCAATATAATCCATAATATTGCCAAAAGTGTGGTGGTTTATTCGTTTTGAAATATATATTAGTATCGTAATGGGAGGGTGAATGCACGGGTTCATATTTTTATAGTTGCAAATTCTTAGGTTAAAGTTTGTGGTAGGTGTAAAAAAGGGAACTGTATAGCTGCATTTTATATGACATCGTTCCTTCAAATTCTACTTTGTTACAGTTTACTTTTCATATGAATGTGGACCTCTTTTCTTTCGTGATGTTGCATGGATTTATTTTTTTATTTTTTTTTTGTTCTTGTAAAAATAGATAAATTGATGCTTATGGTTTTTAATTTTATGTTATTCGGAAGTGGGTGTTTGGTGCTATGGAAAAAAGAGATAGTCATCATGTTTCTACAATATCAGTAATTATTACAATATCAAAGCATACACTAATAGTAATACTGCATTACCAATGAAGACGTTCTTGGGCATTAAAACTTTAGAAGCTAGGTTAAACTGATTAACTTATAAACGAGTTGTCATAAATAACAGGGTTAATAAAAAAGTTTTGTTTGGATCATCTTCTCTTGGTTCCTATAAATCTAACACCCGTTTGGAAAAATAGTCTATTGAAGTTTATGGAAATACTTTCCACAATTCAACTATATTAGTATGATATGATTAGTGTATGTTGTGAACATTTTACAATTTTAACAAATTGTTTATTCTTAGCTTCTAATATTTATCAAATACATTCAAGATATATTATAACTCTCAATTGCTCGTATATAATATATATGATTCGAGTTAAAGTTCAATTTTACGGCATGATTGGCTAAACATGTATTAGGGTCCAAGAGGCCGTGAATACTTCGATTCGACTTGCAAACAAGGTGAAATCGAGGCAGTTTAAAATCATATACTTTGACTATTTAAAACCGACAACAAAAAATCTAACTAGCGTAAAACAAGTATCACGGTGCAAATTATCGTCGTCACAACATTTCGCGCGCTGTAAACAGTTGCCGCTGCATCGCGCGGGTACCATGCTAGTATATTGTTTATATGTAATCAAGTTTTAATCTTTTTATTTGAGTTGTTTCACACATTTGTAATATCTCACTTTGTTATGATTTAGATTTGTTGGTAATTTACGGATTCATGGGAACAATAGCGTATAAATTGTTCGGTTGATGTCATTGATGGATCAAACCCTGATCCTATTAAACTTCAGGTAGCCCCATTAAATTATTTTTTTTGTTTTTTAATGTCATGCTCATAAACCGTTGTCTCTAGGCCAAAGACATATTAACAAGAATGTTATACTAAGGTGTTTAGGTGGACTTTTTTTTTTTTAATGTAATTGTTAAGTTTATGAAGTATAAACAAATTCAGTGTTCGGGTAAGGCTTATTTTTACAAGCTTGTCGTTTTTTTTTTGTTTTTTGAATAAATAAAGCTAATAAGCATAACTGCATAAGCCAAGATATTTAAGCTTATGACTTTTGATACATAAACCAATAAGCATAAGCAAAATCAGCCCATCCAAAATAGTGGGAGTAGATACTTTTGTGATTGTTGTAACTGTTTCTTGGAAATTGATTTTCATGGAAAAATAAATATTTGAATTTATTTGGCTTATGCTCTTTGGTGCTTAACTTTAAAAACTCTAACAATGCTTTCATATTGAATCATGTAATTATACATTTGGTTACTCTTTCTACCACTTTTGTTTCTCTCTAATCGTGCACCTATATTCATTATGTTTATGATGCATAGTTAGCAAGTAATTAAGAGCTTGCAATCTTTTATTTATATAGTTTTAAAAGTTGTATACACATCAAATATAGTTTCTTTATGTCCTTTATTTATGTTTTCAGTGGCATAGGTAGATCTAATATCCCAACAAGAAAGTCTAGAAGTGTGACCAAGCGATTCTCGTATGATCATGAAGTATCTCCAATTAAAGATGGTAAGTATGCCAACAAGAAAAACCAACGAGTAAGTTTATTCCTACTTTGACTATTTTCTGCAATTGATGGTATCTAGAGTAGCTAACAGTTACAAGATAATATGTTCAAAAGATTTATTCGCCTTAATTTTTTCGTTAGTCCATTGTTTTTTTCGTCATTAATCACCTTTTAAAAACTAAAACTGCCATGTTATGCACAGATTGCGCTGAGCCATTAAGAGCAATGGCAGTGGTGCTCTACTTGAAGACGCTCGACTTTTTGTTCAATAATATGACAGAATGCAACAAGAGGCTAAAGTATAAGTGTTTTGGTCATGTATTTTAATAAAGTAAGTTTGTAATAAAGTTAATATTGTAAAATGTTTTTCTATTTTATGCTAATGCAATAATTACTCTTATTCTACAAATCGTTATATTAGTTGATTAACTATCTCCATATGAAATTATAACGTATCGACAACACATTTTGGTTTTAAAGCTTTAATTAAACGACCCGGGTTGATTAGCTAGTATATATATATATATACCAACCAATATATGATGATTATCGGATTATGGGGGTATCACTAAAGGCTTTTTTCAAATGTTGTGACTTGTGTTTGTATTTGTGATGGCAAGCGGTAAGCTGATCAAGGGAAAGATATGGGATATGTTTTTTTTCCTTCCACGTGACTCATCTAACCTTTAAGTTTGGTCACTTAACAAAACTATGACTAATTATTCAAATATTTTATAAAAATGTCAACTTTATAATTGGAAAACAGATTAGCTTATGTAATAAAAACTATTTTATAATGGAAAACCCTTTATTTTATAATATTATTATCATAGTTATGGTCATATATATAATTAGGTAACCAATGTTCAACCATCATTTATTTTCTAGATTCTATTAGGCCATCCATCACAATACACAAAATCAACAAGTCTTCAAGAAAACTTCATTAAAACACATATAAAGCTTTATATTATATTAATAATTTACAAGACTCGATATGTATAATCATTTTATAAGAGTCTCGTTACATTTTTAATACATTGAAACAAGCTTAATATATAAAAATAAATAACTTGAAAAAAAAATACGAAAAAAAACTCCTTTTCTCTTTTGCAGTCAAAGAGAAAAGTCAAAAAGTTACATACAAGTACACCAAGTCTTATTTGTTACATTTTACCTCCTTTTATTTTTGCTTCCAAGCAACAAACAGAAATAGAACAGGATCCTAAAGAAGAACCCCCAAGCCACAGTCACCCACAAGCAACCCCATTTGCTTAGATCAGTGATTCCTTGTTGCTTCAGGATATCGACACCGGTGGTTAAGCAAGTGCTGCTGCTGATGTTCACTCCCAACGATCGGCTCATGCTTTCCAATAGTCTGGCTTTAACATTGTAGTCAACTACTGCTAGAGGGCTGTTGTCGAATATTTGTGTTCCACGGATAAAGCATTTGATGGGATCGTCGAATTCATTCTGTAGAACAGCTTCGTACGGGTACTTGACTAGAGATAAGTAGTGGAACCAAATCCAGTAACCAGGGATTCGATCACGAGTGATGAAAAATCCACTGAATAAGAGGAAATAAGCAAGGATCGCGACCACAATAGTGTAACCAAGCATGACATGTGGGACAACGCCAGAAAGAAATGTAACGAATGAACTCCCGGCCCAAAAGGATGCTAGTATAACAAAGAAGTAGAATATGAACCCTGAAACACCTCCAGCGAGTCCCACAGCCCAAAATGTGATAGCGGCGAATGCCAGTGAGAGGAAAATGAGCGACGGGATTGCGACCAGTGAGTGTGAGAGTACGTAGGATGACCGTCTATAAGCATTGTAGGCGGTTTCTCGCATGAAAATGTAGCGCTCTTGGAGGAAAACTGGCAAGGCATCCGCACATGTGTAGAATGTTGTAGACATTGCAAAGGCAAAGAAGCCTAATCGTTCTTGGACACCTCTTGGAGAGCTATCAAGGTTCCAAAACACAGTAGCAAGGATGAAACCAGTGACTGTAACCGCGGCCAATCTGATGCCGAATAGCTCTGGCATTCTTCGCGAATTGGTGAATGATCTTTTTGATAAAACAGCCATTTCCATCCACATTGGATTGGCGAATGTTGGGACCATAGAGGTCGGGTTAGTACCGTTGTTTGCTCCAGCACCAGAGACTAATTTGCCTCTTGATATGCTTGCACTGATTGCTTCTTTGAGTGTTAACCCATGTGTAGGGGTTTCGTTGCCTGTGGTTAGCTCGTTGCGAGATCTCTTCATGTTTTGCCAGGCTTTGTTGAACTCGACTAGACGTCTGGTTTCACCGGGAGAACCTTCGAGTTCTCTGATTAGATCAAGAGCAAACTCTGTGCGGTTCTCCTTATCTGGAATCGGGTGTCCAAAGTCAGAGAAAAACAAAGGAAGGTCCCGTGGAGAGCCATTAAAGACTGGCTGTCCACGGGATAGAAACAAGAGCCGGTCTAGCAATCCAAGTAGACGGTAACTCGGCTGATGAACAGACATCATCACGATACTACCACTCTGCGCGATCCTTTGCAGCACTTTCACCACCATGTATGCACTAGTCGAGTCAAGCCCAGACGTCGGCTCATCCAAAAACAAGATAATCGGGTCATGAATGATGTCCATTCCAATAGACACACGACGACGTTCTCCACCCGAAACTCCTCTATGTCCTTCATCCCCGATAACCGTCTTAGCAGCGTTACGAAGACCTAACTGGTCGATTAAGGCTTGAACTCTTAGCTTCTTTTTCGACTTAGAGAATGACCGTGGAAGGCGAAACTCCGCAGCAAACATTAAAGTTTCTTCAACAGTTAACATAGGAAATAAAAGATCATCTTGCATAACATAAGCCGAAATCACCTTAAGCAACCTCGATTCCAATTGCTCACCGTTTAATGTTACTGTCCCTTTTAAGCTTCCTTTCGCGATCCTGTTAGCTAAAGCATCAATCAAAGTCGACTTCCCTGAGCCACTCGCCCCTAAAACAGCAACCAACTCTCCATCTCTAGCTTCACCAGAGATATCATTCAACAAGACCTTAGTATTCGTATACGCTTGCTGTTCATTTCCTTCCTGGCTATTTCCAAACAAAGGCGGAACCGGGACAGCTATCTTCCTTCGAACCTTCACACTATATGTTAGATTAGTAAACTTCAAAACAAATGGCAAAGCCTTCGGTTCATTCTCGTTGCTAGTTTCACTCATCTCCAAAACACGATGAGCCGGGGTCTCTTCTCCATTAGCCTCCTTTCGTATGTCCCCGACATACTTGAGAAGCTCTCCAAGAGACGGAGAAGGTGCTACTTGTCCCCGTTGGTCGTAAAACCCTAAATTATCGACAACATTTTCCGCGACAACACGTGGCATGGTTAGTTCCACGGCGGAACTGGCTAACAAAGTTGGCTAGCTAGCTCGGATAAGATTGATCTCTCGTTACCAAAAAAATATTGGCTAAGAGATTTAGTGTGTGATCGAAGTTAGAAAGTGTTTAGAGAAAGTATATGAAAATGTTGTGATGAGAAATGTTTGATGTGAAAATGAGAATGCATGGCTACTGTTTATTGAGGTGTTAAGACAGAGGGTGGTCACCTACGTTCGCCTAATACATGAAAGTCTGCACGCCTTATGCATTTTAGGAAATTAGTAATGTGACACGTGGATGTTGGTTAATGGTTAGTTCATTTTTAGTAAGGACTAAAAATAAAATAATAGTTAAAGTTGAAAGCTTCATTTAGGTCTCTCCCAAATATATACACATTGATATACATATATATGACGGTCCCACCCCTCGTCTTTCCCTTCGTCGCTTAACCGAAGCAAACAAAACGGCGAGCTAGCTCTATGACGAGCCTGTGCAAATTAACCGTGTCTCTAAATCGACGAAGCCAACGAGCCAACCGACGCAACCGTTGGCACGAGTCTTACCCTTATATTAAATTTGACCAAATTTATAATATATCGTGTTTTTTAAAAAACGACACAATCTTTAACTAACAAGTAATATGAATATTAAGTTTTCTTATTTCAATATATAACCTCAAAGATTAACAATATATATATTATTTTCAAATTCTAGAATTTGAATACAAGCCAAAAACAAAGATAACCGAACTAATTTACCCCTCGGTTATTTAACCTAACACCTTGGACATAGGTACACTCTACTCCCCCTTTCGATCGATCGAGTCTCCAGCAACATTACACCTTATAATTCCTTCTTATTGTGATAGTGTATACATCGATCATTTTTGTATTCTTTAATATATTACTATGTGTAGTTATAATTTACCATCTACAAAATTTTTTAAACATAATTAAATATGTATATGTCAGGTTTAACTAAACTACGTTTTTGGAATAAATTAAATTGTTACAACTTACATAAAACGATCAAAATATACAACAGAAACAATATCTAATTTCATCAAATACAGTACATTATGGTGAGATATAGACAGTTATACTTCCACCGAGATTGAAAAAATATTTATATCATCGCATATATAATATTCTACGTACCATTTAATATTTGATAATCAATTCATTAAAGTATACGGTGATAAAATGGCATGGGGTGCTATAATATGAATTTTAATGAATACGTTCATGAAATAGAAAAGAAAAAGAAGATAAAATTTGGTGTGGGGGCGGGGAATTAGGTGAGGGTGGTAAACCAGTTTTTTTTGCATGTACGTAATTAAGTTTGGTCAAATGAAGGAAAATAAACTAAGGCCGGTTTGCTTGGTTACAACTTACAACTCATGTGAAAAATATTCTGGCCTTTCCAACTGACGAATATCGCCCGCAAGATGTATGCATGGTTGTCACTTATCATTTTATTTTATTTTTGACCAACATTAAAATTTTATTAAGAAAATGCTAATAAATAGCTAGCCAATAAAAGAAAACGTGAGATTCGATCCAGAACAAAATAAATAAAATCAGTATCGGATCTAGAAATCAAAATAACATGGGTCTACCCAAGCGTTTGAGGTATCTTATGACTAAAAGATAGTCTATAACATGGTTTCTATTTTGAACTAACATGGTTCAATTTTATTTTTCTACATACCTAATATGTAATTTTTCGGTATAACGAGGTGTCATGGACCCATGTTGGGACCATGTGCATCCGCCCCTAAATATTATACATACGTATAGCGTATATGTATATGTATATGTATATAGTTGCGAAAATGATACAGTACGTGGTTATAGCTCCAGGATATTGGATGCCGTTTTTTAGAAAGCCTTACGATGTGAAAACCGTACAAGATCATTGGTTTATTTAATAACATTGTGTGTTACTAAGTCATGGGTTTCAAATTTAAGAACATGATTGATTTCGAGTAATATAACGGGCCTAGTTAGATGGCTGCATGTACATATGTGTAAAGGCCCAATAGGTGATTGGAACGCTACTATTACTTTACTCTTCTAATTAAAAAGTGGATGAAGTGAACAGTAACTCCGTCATATCGTACTTTATTTCACCTTTTGAATTTTGTCACGTAGCAGTTCGTTTGAATTTTGTTCTCAAATTTTATTGTTGGCTTCTTGCACTATATATTATTTTTTGTAGCAAAGAAAATGAATGTGATAATAGTTTTTATTTTGTCTTTACATGCATTTCTAAAATACCACATAATGCAAAGATAAACCAAAAAAGTGTTCGGAAGGAGTAGGGGATGTGATTTGTTATGAAACCGGGGGTCATCGGTTCGAATCCTTCCTCCTTTTTTAGTTTTTATTATTATTATTATTATTCTAAGATTTACATTCACCCACAAGTTTCATACTTTATTGAATTAATATATATAGTTTTGCCCATTTTTTTGTTTTTTTGTTTTTATACATAATTAATTTAAAGGGTTAACATATGTGCAGTTGACTACACAAATGCCTCCTGCTGTTGCCTTAATTTTTTTTTTTTTATAAAAACTTACATTTCAGCCCTTCAAAGTTGCATATGTGTACATAAATGACTCACATTTGTTTACTGCTGCAGTAGAAAATTTGTGCAGCTAAATGCATACTTGATTTCCTCTTAATTTAATTAACATGTTTTTATTTAAACAATTTTCTAATTAACATGTATTTAAACAATTTTCTGGAACTTTTTTTTTTTTTAGTTTTTTATTTTGATTTTATTTCCTTTTTTTTAACATTTTGTTTTATTTTATATTCTTATTGTAATTTTTTGTTTTTTAACATTTTGTTTTTACGCCATTTTTTTTAAACTTTTGATCTATTTTTATTTTTTTAAACTTTTTTTTGTAACATTTGTTTTATATATTCCTTTTTCGGAATTTTTTTTTTCTCTTATTTTTTTGTTTCACTTGATTTTTGGCTTTTTCCCGCTAACATTTTGTTTATTTGTTGTTGCATTTTTTGCTTTCTTTTGACTTTTGGGTTTCTTTGCTAAAAAAAATATGAGATTTTTTGAAGTAAATATAAATATGATGGTGTATTGGTGTGGTTGTGCTATTGCTCTTAAAAAAGAAAATAGATACATGCGGCAATGCGAGGTTGAACCACCTACATTTTTTTAAAAACTTTTTGTTATAGTTTTTGTTTAGATTTTGTTTTCTTTTTATAGTTTTTTTGTTTTCTAACTATTTTCTTTTCTATAATGTTTTTGTTTTTTTCTTTACACTTTGATATTATGTTTTAGCTATTTTTATTTCTATAATTGTTTTCACGAATTATTCACGAACATTCTATCCAGGTACAATAGTATCGTTATCTCTGTAATATTGAAAAGAAGAAGGATAAGAAGAGAAATTATATGTAAGTCATCTTATAAAACTTTCTTGCTTTTTATTTTTCTTTGTTACACCAACTTTTAATTCTCTTCTGAATTAAAACTCAAGAACAAAATACACTCTTAATATATATACAACAATAAAAAAGAGTAAATTGTTGAGAACTCTCTGATCTCATGTACTTTCTTGGTACTCAGAGCGCATACCACATAGAACTCATACCCGGTAAGTCACCATCCTCACACATGGATCACAAAATATAGTTTCACCACTTGTTTTTGACAAGTTTCGAACCTATGACCTGCAACCTTCATCTGTAGGCCCATGTGATCACATTTGGTCTTAATATACAATAATAGTACCATATATATTTTGAATTTAGAAAATTTTATAGTTTGATTTAAACTAATTCAAACATTTTATTGTTCTTCACCTCTAATACAAAAAGAGATCCATACTTAGGTTAACCATACACATCTTAACTGTTATCCTCGTGACCGTTTTCAGATTATTGTTTGACAATCCCAACACGTTACATAGAGATGTGTTGAACCCAAGTCTTAAATGCCTTGTCACTTTACCACATTTGAGACGATTCTTTAATAATTTGATATAGTGATTATAAGCAGAAACAAATGATTATATTTTTGTCAAAAGTTTTGGTGCCGTTGATATCGGTATTACATGTATTTTCGAATGCTAACATAGTCATTCGTACATACAACTGGCCACGTTAAAAATTAGCCCCCATCCACTACCGAGTGGTCTGTCTCACGTGGCCTCCAAATCCCAGATTGCCCATCACATCTTGTTTTCTCATGCTTTATATTATTGTTTAATTTCATTTAATAATATACATAGCATTATATATTTTAATTTATGTTTAAATATGTTCCAAGTGTTGTCGTTCGGTGGTTAATGGGAAAACGGATAAAACGTGAAAGTTGAATGTTTTCGACAAGTAGACAGGTAGTGTGAATAATGAACAACGTACAACAAAACCATTATATTACATGTAACGTCTTGTGTGATTTATCTACCTATATTGACTAATTGCCCTGTGATTCTTTTGACCATACTGACCTTTTTTCACGGATTAATCCAGTGAACACCAGGGCCGTAGGCAAGATACATATAAAAAAAAGTTAACAATCAAAACTCAATGATGATCGTCGAAAGTTGTGTATAATGACCGGCCTAACTTAATATCCATCAATTCAACTCAGTTTTTTAAAATTTTAATTTTATTTATTTTATATATATTCTATTATATATATATATAAAAGGATAATCAGAAGGAACTATGTGATCCCTGGTTTCATTTTAGTACCCGCCAATCCCACCACGTAAGAGACATGCACCTATAAGATACCTCCACTTAAAACTGCACATGCTAGAAGTCGAACCCCCACCAATAGGTTTTTACATGTGTAGCCCCAAGTTTCAAAGGAATCGGGTACCGATTGATTTATATATATGGCAAAAGTAAATATAAAGTTGTACTCCATCTAAGATATATATATATATATACTCTGTAATAATCCGAGGGTCCCCTAAGTTTTAAAGGCCTTACACGATTACACACCCTTATCAACGGCCATAATGAATACATGTCTTGAATACCACAATATGTAGTTGAGAACATATTTGACCCCCAATCTATTTTCACCAAAAATCTTGTACGATAGTCTCACAAAATAATTGTAGTGTGTAGACTGTAGATTGTGTCAAATGAACTATAACTATTTAATTAATTTAATTAGCATGTACCCACACAATGCAATGAGGTGGAACATTTCGTGGTCGAAAACAAACGGTGTTGGTTGTAAATTGTCTTGCTTTGATTCACAACTTGTTTAATTTATAGGATTGAAATCATTAATATTTGGTAACATGAATTAGGATGTAGTAGAAATTATTAATAGTTGGGTGAATGAAACGGTTGAGATTAAAAGTAATGAAATTAAAGACGAATGGCTGAGATATAAGTAATAGGCATTTGAAAAATAAGTTGACGTAATTGATTAAGTAATAGTTTAACTTTGTTTTGTAAGTTACTGGTTAGATATTTTGATTTAAAACCCAGTTTATTTATATATTTTGCATCAAGTATTATATAACAAAAAAATAATAATAGCTAAGGTCAAAGTTAAAAAAAATATAAAAAAAAATCAAACATGAACAATCTTTTTAACGAAACGAATATGTAACGAAAATAAAAAATAAAAAATCGGGAGTGTAGACTAGAAAAACATAAATAACTAATACGATTAGCACATGAAAATAGTTAATTGAGAGAGGGTGATAGAGTTAGCTAAAGAGGAGTAATTAGAACAGAAAAAACGAGATGTCCAATGTAAACAAATTTCCAAAAGGACGGAAACGAATAAAACGATATTTAATAACTATAAACTGTACTGTAATTTAAGTATTGAAGGAAGATTTGGGGTTAAAATATTGTGTACTTACTGTAAAATGAACAACCAAAAGATCTTTTGATTTGATTTGGTCATTCATAACTTAAAAAGGTGTATATTTTTTTAAGGAAAATGCTAAATACAGCTCTAAGGACTGTAGTTAACGTGCATAAAATAATTGTACTTTCCATATCAAAAGTCCACCCCTGAATTTTATGGTAAGTGTACAACTATTTTATGCACCTTAACTACAGCCTTTAGGGCTGTATTTAGCGAGACTCATTTTTTAATAGTAGATATTTAATAATATAATCCAAAAAATATTGTACAAAGAATAATCAGTATCTGATTTGGAAATTATAAATAGCTTCATTCTTTCACCACTTATATATACCTCACTCTTTGATCTCAATTTCGGGTTCAAATCCTGTTGATCCTTAAGTTCCAAAAACACGAGATATCTAGTAACCATGTTGACCTCCAGCAACAACAATGTAGGACCATTTGGCGACACGACGCTGACCAAAGTCTTCGTCGGAGGATTAGCATGGGAGACTCCTAATGACACCTTATACAATCACTTTGAAAAGTACGGGGACATCTTAGAAGCTGTCATTATCTTGGATAAAGCCACCAGCCGATCTAAAGGCTATGGATTTGTATGTTTTTTCTCTATGTTACGAAACATTTGATTGTTATTGCTTTTTTAATTATTATTTGGCTATGCTGACATGTAAGGTTGTCGTATTTAGGTTACGTTCGAGGATCCAGAATCGGCAAAAAAGGCGTGTGAGGATCCGGCACCTGTGATCAACGGTCGACGTGCTAACTGCAATTTAGCTTCTACTGGTGCACGACGAAAAAGATCGTCGCCTGATCAACACGGTATAAATAAAAAATTTTAACATCTATTTAAATCGAATTTGACAATATTACTGATTATTTTTTACATGCAGTTAAACTTTTCGTGTTAAGGATACTATTTTGTGATTATGACACAAGACATGTTTTTGAATATGTAGGACCTAATGTGAATACAGGGTCAAGATCCGGTGGGATGATAACACCACCACCGAGTCACGTACAATGGTACTATCCAGCTACTCCCGCCGCAACATCACCTTATGTTAACCACCACCATCACCAAGCTGTGGTGCCATACTACGGTTATGATCCAACGACCTATGTTGCTACAAGTAATGCCAGTTACAATCATGTAAGTTGTTCCAGCTCAACTCTAATAAACCTGCATTTGTGCCAATGAATGTGCATATAATATAATGTAGGTTATTCTATATTTATAAATTATAACTAATTGTTACATATTGTACATTATTTTTCTTGTATCAAGAGTCTCGTTAGCAATTATAGCTTCATCATACGTCATCTAGATATGGATTTGTTTACATAATATGTTTCAAAAGTTGTAGAAGGACACATGCTATGTTAACTTTACTAAAGTAATATGAATAATAATTGACATATGGAATATCACAATTATCATTTAAAAAGTTCTAAAAGTATTAAATTAACATCCAATTTGTATATTATTATTCATTTTGCTCTAATTTAATAAGTTAAAAGCATTTTAATTAAAGTGGTAAAATGAATAATATAATTTCAAGTACTTGTATTTTTGCATAACAAGAAGTAAACATAAAGCGATCCATGTTCATATTATTTCAAAAAAGTTAATCGGCTGATGTAGGCAGTTTAACCGGTACTCTTGTAACCACTTTATTTGCTATGACGTTCCCGAGGTGCAGGTTCGGGGGGCCCCGACCCCCTCCGTTTTTTCGCTTCGTAATGTAGTTTTATCCATATTTCATTTGAAAAATTATTTTTCTTAGTATTGTTTTGGGATCCCGTGACTTTCGGATCCCTCCGTGACTTTCGGTCCCCTTCATGACTTTCTTCAAAATCCGCTACTGCCAAGGTGATTACGTAGTGACATATGAACAGTATTCGAGACCTTCAATATATTTTATCACTAGAGTTGCTTAAAAATGATTATTTATATTTTTGTCTGAGCTAAAAAATATCTTTGTAAATTATATTACAGAAAGGATACATGGGTGGTGCAGGTGCTTACGTGAACAGAGGACAATATACACAACTGTATCCGGGTCAGCCTATGGTGGGTGCAAATACACTGTTGGCAATGTACCCTACGCATCATTGGTTGATGGGTCTTCCGGCCCACTCATATTCCCGCCCAATGGCCGCTGTTTCTACTATTGTTTCAAAGCCCACAATAATCACACCAACTCCAGTTAAAAATATTAGAGTTGGTATAAATTGATCTTGCAACAAAAATGATTAAAATTATAAAATTTTAAACTATTAAACTCTTTTCTTTTATTCTTTTTTATTATAAGTTTTTATGCATAATGTATAGTATGTTATACATGTGTAAAAATTGTTGAACTTGGAAGTTACTTATGTTAGAATAAAAATAAAAACAATACATTTGTATGCATGTTTTTTTTTCCTTATTTATAACATACATGAGTTATACTTATTTCCTGTTGGCCAACCAGGCTGTGGCAGAATCATGTAATCACATGATGTATACAATCAACAAGCTGTCAAAAATATAAAAGCAAATGAGTTGATAATGGATAATTCTCGAATCTGGTTAATCAAGTTATATCTTTATTCAACCATTATTATGCATAGATATACAAGATAATATGTCACGAATATTATGCGGGGTCTTCTAACTTGTACCTTAGAAAACATGTTAAGATGCAGTTAACGTGACGAGATTATTTTTCTTCTGAAAACTGAAAAAACGTTGTAATGAAACCTTAATTGGGGAAGTTTTTGAATTTTCAGATAAGAACATTGATGAAGCTTACAAGATCGTAAATGTACTTTTCTACTTTCCAGAGAATCTATTTGACGATTGAAACAATAAAAAGTGATTTTATTGTCTATTGTGGTTTTGATTGAAAGATCTTGCCAAATGAGTACATATCTATCTTGTTAATGATTTAGTGACAATTATAAGTTACAAGAAAGCTGAACTACATTGATACAATGATTGCGAATTTTTTATGAATCTAACTTGAACTTTTAATTAACGATATAATGATTTTACACGATTTTATTCATAAGGATTTTTCTAGGGCTGTCAATAACCTGCATAAAAAACTTGTACCTTCCATATCAAAAGTCCACCCCTGAATTTTATGATAAAAGTACAATTATTTTATGCACGTTATTGACAGCCCGCTGTCATTAGCAAAACCCTATTCATAATAATGTCAACATTATTTTCCACATACGCGTTTTATATTGACAAATCTAATTGCACATATATGTCAACTCAAACATGTTAACATGTATTTCCACATCTCACGTTGACTTGCATAGTTGTGATCCTCACATATGTGTCAAAATAACATGTTTAATTTGTCAACAAATCAAAAGAATGTTATCATTTTTTATCCAAAAAATAGGGATACATTAATGAGTATAAACTAATGGTGGTGGCAGTGACTGATGGTGGTGGCGTCGAGTGGTGTAGGTAATTGGTGTAAAGATAATTGATGTAAGGGTAGTGTAAATATTTTAAGAAATAAGTGATATATGGTGTAATTATGAGTATTTTTATATTCCAATCTTGTAACTTTTTAACAGGGTTGTAATCTTTATATAGTAGTATAGATATATAAGACTTTTGTAAACTAATTGTGACTGATATATGTCTAAAAATAGACGTAACCCATATAGCGTTTCACACACATATCATTTTAGTTTCCATTACCTTTAATTTTTGAATTTTGTGATGTGTGTAAACGTGCTTTCAGGACGCACTTTTAGTCACAACTCATGAGTGACAACGAGTTCCCCTAGTGACAAATTTTTCTATTTAACTTACATCCATCTTGAGATGAAGAATGTTACAAATAAGTTAGCTAATAAGTTCCTGACTTCCTATTCTTATGGGGCACTTGCTTCTATTCTTATTGCATTAGTAATCGCAACATCACCACACCAAGGTGGTATGACACGTTAGTACCACACTTCCGTAACAATAATCTCAAAAGCTAGACCCCACAATGCCGAATACCCAATCAAAAAAAGAAAGTAATAAAAAACATTAAATTGGAACGACCCTATGTACAACTCGGTGTCGACACAGCCACCATGGTCCAAGGATCCCACTTCCACCTTTGAATGACACCACCCATGTAATGGTTGACACGACCACCCCGGGTTGTAGGGCTTCGACGGTGCGGTGGTGTGCCCCATTACGGATACTCTTACGGGACTTGGGCATTTTTTTTTAACTTGACTACTTAGGATTTGATTTAGTCATTTTGAATTAGTATTAGCGTTGTATCTATTTACTTATTTCTCGTTGATTTCTGTCATGTAAGGTTCTATATATATAAAGCCAACTTTCCATTCAATAGAGTATAGTATGATTTGTATCATATTTCCCAATTTTACTTTCTTATATCTTTTATGAATTTCATCTCTGATCTAACACATTATACATTAATTTGAACAATTTTAAGCTCACATAACAATAAATAAAATGTTCAAGTATAACAATGGGACGATTCTAGGAAAGAGTATTATGGTGATTTGCAACTTCCTTGATTTGATGATATATAAATAACCTCATAAGTCTTAAGAATGATTAGTATTAGATTTTTATAGTCCGACCCAATTATCCATTGGACTAGGTCTATTAGGGATATGAATTGTTTCATTGATCAAATGATAGTACATGAAAATCATAATGTAAAAAAATTATAGTAATATCTTTGTAAACCATATATTACAAGATTTATAAATATGGTTATTTAATCCTTATTTTTTCTATAAAATAATTAAATGATTTTTTCCTCCTCGTTTATCATGTTTTGGACTTTTGGTTTTTCAGAATGAAAAAAGAGAACATGGGTTGGGCTCTTAGTTCTTTTTTACACTCTAGTCTATTGTACTTGTGTTGTATTGTATCAGGAGTCGAACAGAAAAAATAAGCATCAAATTATCTTGAATTTTAGTGATTCTTTGTTGGACTTGTCTATGTTTCATAACTAATTTGTTCTATCATACTTCAAATTATTCTCAAGTTAGTGTCTTGATTTCCTTACCAATTATTGCTATTTTGATAAATAATAGCAACAATCAAGTTAGTTATTAGCTTAAAATACACATCAAATAAATGCGTGTGTGTCATGATCGAATCATATACACAATATTATGAACAAAGTGACGAAAACATAATTTAGAGAATACAAAGTAGTACTTACACGAACAGTCGAACAGGTCCATGTAAGAAGCCCAACACATCATGAACACTACTTTGTGTTATGGGTGTTATTCAAATAGATTATATGGATTTTGGATTATTCGGATTCTACATATTATAAATTTATGTAAAATTCAAACCATATAAGGTTCAGATTTTTTGGATTGGATTATTCGGATTTCAACCTATTATAAATCCATTCAAAATTCGAACCAAATAAGCTACAGGTTGTAGTTCATTTGAATATATCTCTACTCCTTATTAAAGATTATCTCACCCCTGTTGAAAATTACATAACTTGGCCAATGCGAATGTCAAAACTGCCCTTTTGCCCACCAAAACATTTTTCCTTGCAAACCTACCTCCTATAGTTTTGGTAAATTTCAATTCTTTATTCACAACCAACTTATTTTCATAATTTTAGCAAATATCAATCCCTTATTTCTAGCAGCATATCTACGTTAATTTTGCCATCAACCTATATGTTTGAGCATGAAAAGTTAAGCTCAATCACAAAAAAAGGTTTAACCACGAAAATCATCAAAATCTCCTCAATAAGAGTGCAAACCTACTAAGTTCTTGACGAACCTAAGGTGGATGATGATTTTTCCAAAGAGATGTTTCGATCTTTGGAGGATATGAATATTATGTGATTTTATGTTATGAATGATTGATTGATGATGAATGTATTGAATATGCTGAATGTGTGTGTAAATGTGTGAGTTGAATTGATTGTGAATGGAATGAATCTGACATCCAATGATGAGGACTATTTATAGGCATCATATTAGGGTTCTCTCGTATTTTGGGCCGTGCAGATATGGGCCCTGGCCCAGTACTAGATACGACAATACGAGGTATAAGAAAGGTTCACTCCTTGCTTCCCAAGCTTTTGTGAAGGTTAGCCTCAGTGAGGAGAGCCTTGCCAGGGAGAGCCTTCCTGTGAGAGCGGAGAGCCTTGCTAGGGAGAGCCTTCCTCTCTTGCCTAGCCTTAGTGGGAGAGCCTTCCTGAAGAGAACCTTCCTAGGGAGAGCTAGGGAGAGCCTTCCTCTCTTGCCTAGCCTTACTGGGGAGAGCCTTCCTGAGGAGAACCTTCCTAGGGAGAGCTAGGGAGAGCCTTCCTCTCTTGCCTAGCCTTCCCACTTAGGAAGCCTTACCTACCTTACTTGTCTAGCCTTCCCAAGGTAGGAAGCCTTACCATTTCAAGGTTTTTCCACCTTAAGCCTTGCCAAGGTTTTTCCGCCCTTCCAAGGTTTTTCATAAATATATATTTATTTGAATATATTTATTTATTTTTGTTATATCCGAAATATAAAAATTTGGTTAGCTTAGTTCGAGTGTGGTTGTAAATTGAACCACACCTCATTACTATATAATGTGTATAAATCCTATTTGTTACATATTTGTTGGAACCTGGTATTTTTTTTAAACATTGACTGCTATTGCAGCTACGTTATCCATCGTAGTATCTTGCTTAATTGATTCTCACTTATACTGTTTTCGGTAATCGCGACATGAGACGCCTTGTCAATGGTATCCGCCGCAACGCACATGTACCATGCTAGTCTATACTTCTATATTTATATGTAAAGCATATTCAGTTTACCTCTACTTACCTTTTGAGACATCTTGAATTTTAAGTCAAGATAAGATCTACACCATCCATTTCCTTGGTATCTAATATAATCTAATTTGAACCATCCATTACAAGTCTATAGCTCATTTATGACTTTTGTTCACTTATACTTTGTTTGATGAGTTATCGTTTTAAATTTATTTTTAGCCAATGTAATCTATACCACCCCTCATCTCTCTCCCCATCTTTCAAGGAACAAATGAACAATATCCGTGCACGTAGACACACTTACATACGCACAAAGGGTTCGGTCGTCATGGCAAACTATTGTCGTCATCATCGACGTTATGCACGGATAACCTACTAGTATTATATAATTCACATTTAATGCAAGTTATCAAATCTCTTATCTAAATAAAAGAAAATTGTTTCTAGAACATTTTTTCAAAAAAATACCGACGTGTCAAAGGTAGACCCCTTTCTTGCCCATACTTTTTAGAAGCATGACGTCAATAGTATTTCCCCCTTTTTCCAAATTAAACTCTATTTTCAAACGCTACTCTTCATAATCCTAATAGGAAAGAAAAAAAAAAAAAGGCACACCTTTCCTATTAACACAAACAAATCAGAGGGTATTCTTTCAGATTGTGGTGGTTTATTTCAATTTTCACAATTATGATTGGAAATTTATTTCTCAAGGCGAATTCCTATCTTTTTGTTCTGGTAAATTACAACTATAAACCCTAATTTTTTTTATAATTGATTTCTTTAATTGTGTTTTCATAAATTTTCAAAATCGATGTCTTTATTTATTTTCTTTAATAATCGGGATATTCGTTTTGCCGGTCTCTTGTAATTGGATACGTTATCGGTTGATTTCATTAAGTATGCATTAAGATGGTAAATTTCAAGAACAAGGGTTTAGGGGTTATGAAAAAGGTTTTG
>JAOEHQ010001171.1:0-19316 GCA_025447715.1 Asclepias incarnata
CTTCTTGCCTTGTGCACATCAAGTTCTTTGTGCTAATTGCAATGATGAGTATGGAAATGGGACCAAGGGGAAGGCAACATGTCCGATTTGTCGTGTGGCCATTGAACAGAGGATTCGTGTCTTTGGGGCAAGCTCATAAACCCCAGACTATAATGGGAGGTACCTGAAAATATGGAGTATTTTTGTTAAGCTTTATGATATACAGAATGATTGATATTTTGATGTCTCTTGAATGTGTTTGTTCTATCCAGCTGTGGTTTAAGCAGCAGTTTTACTGAATGTCTATAAATAAGCTGCAAAGTATTTGCATTGTGCATTTACATGGTAAAAACAATTGCTGTTTATGATGTGTGCTTTCTTTCAAGTAAAAGTAGATGTGCCAAAGTGGGAGGGTTGGTTTTTTCATTCATTGATTGATTCAAGGTAGCTTTAGCTTAACGGGTCAAAATGGGTTTGATCGGGTTGGGCAGACCCGATACACTTCTATTTTATTTATTCACTGTAACAATCTAATTTTCTTGAATAAACAGACGTATGAGGTTGTATGCTTTAAATTGCATATTGAATGACGTCAACCCGTCTGACCGGGTCACTTTTGTGTTTATCTCGATTTCTTTAATCCATTCATTTCACCAGTCTGGGATAAAAGGAATAATATTCAACATAATCTTTGGTAACTTGGTTGATATAGTTATTTTTAAGCTGCAAAGTTGGGGCATTGAACTGGTCTGGTATGAGGCTAATAAGGACTTGTGGCAAATACTCGACTAGCTGCTAGGCGTTCACCATGATAACATGCTGCGTCATCTTAATTCTAGATTAAGATTAACTACTACTACTACTGATTATTACTGGCGTTCCTTAATTAGTCCGGAAAACTAACATTTATGTGACCTTTGAAAGCCGTCTCTTTGAATGTTTTTTTTTTTCCAATGTTTATATCGTTTTTTAAAAACCGCTTCAATGTATATGTCTCTTGATATGAACTTGAATTTCGAGGTGAAACAAACCAAAATCATTATCTGGTGGAAAGAAAGCAGCAAGGACACAACTTAGATGTGAATATTTAGCTTACTATTACGAATATAACACTTTATTACGCAAGTCATTGTATTGTACTGCAACATAAATCATTTGGGAGATTAGTGTGTTTTCAATTTATTTAACATATGGAGGATGATGCATGTGAACATATCATATGTGTCAAATAAGTTCACAAATTACATGATATATAGAATGACTTATAAGGTGCTGTCTATCCTGTCATCCTGATTCCTGAATATCTACAGCCTACAAGCTTTCAATATAAAAGTTATATAATCTATCTATCTATCTAATACTGTAATAAAATAAAATAAAAAAAACAAATAAACTGGCTTCATCACACATAAAACAAAAGACTTACTGTTGTCAAAAAAGTTTTTGGGTACTGTAAACAGTTTGTATTTACATATTGGGGGAGATTAAATTAGTGAAAAAACTCTTGGTGATGTTTAATTTAAAAAACTCTTGTCAAAAAAGAAGTGAAAAAACTCGTGCCGATTACAGTGACTAAGACACGAGATTAAATTAGTTTAACTTACATATAGGGCCCAACCCAAGAAGTTTGTACGTGTTGTGTTTTTTGGTTTCAATCCATACTCTTTCCCTTGCAATTTGCAAAGACAAGACAAGATTTGTGGCTGGATTATTAATTATTTTTGTGAAGTTTTCTATCAATTTATTTACTGTATATCTTTGTGATATATAAACCAAATAAAATATCTCATGTTTTTACGCGTAGATTAAATTTTGCATCTAATAAAACTAGAAAAAAAACTTGACATAAAGTATCTACAATTTTATTAATCTGAAAAGCCTCATAATAAATACTCGCTTTAGGCCCCCGGTTAGGTTAAGCCGCCTTTGATTGGAAATCACTACTTGATTATCTTACCAAGTTGGATTCGGTTCGGTAATATCAACCCTCTAATCCACCAACCCGACCCGACTTTCAAGTCCCTAAATTTTTAACATTAATACAACTCAGTTTCTTATGTCTCCATATAAAATCACTTCAGATGGACTTACTTTTTTTTTTTTTTAACGGCTCAGATTGACTCGTTTAAGTTGTACTATTATACCATTTTATCATTAAAATCTTATGATTTTATTTGTTAATCGATAGAAGCTTTCCATTATATCATCTCATGAAAACATGGTTAACCGAAACGATAACGAATGGTCTAAGTCTTTCCCTATAAAGACAATTCTTGGTTTCGTTTAGTCCAAATGCCAATTAAATCAAACCAAAGCATATCCGTAGAAAACTCATTGTTTTAACCTAGTTGTTTCAAAGAAAACATTAGTTTGATTTTTCTCAAGGCTTTGATGGTTAGTTTCAACTCAAAAATTTACGACCTGCTTTATTTAATGATTTTTGCCAAAATGAAACCTAACTGAATAATGTCGAATGTGTGCAATAAGTATAAACTAGGAATTAGCAAACGAGAAAGAAATTCACAGCTGTTTTGACTTGTAGTTTTATGTTAGACCATCTTTAACAACAACACATTTGCCGAAGTTTTGGTTCCAACATGCCAGGCCTTCGGTGTATTTTGGCTGGCGTGTTGGATCAGTTTGGTGGCCGCCACATTGGAGAGTTGGGCGTGTTGGGTTTTTGTTTTCTTTTTTTCTTCCAACAGTAAGGGTGTGTTTGGTATGATGATGTGACACTAATAGAGTTTTCATTGTGGTGTTTACGGGTAAGGTGGTTCAATATGTTGGGTCAGTGTATTGCTAACAAACTAACAAATTAACAAACTGAAGTTTTAGTGTGATTGTTAAAAGATGACAACCAACAACGTTTGCCATTAGATCCTATACAAAATTTAAGCTTTAAGAATTAAGATGTGGTAGATTGGGTGGCCGGGTCGGACAACCTGGATTGTGCCCATAAAAATAAAAATAAAAAGTTGTCCATCTTTTGTAGATTTTATAAAACAATTATCATTAGTTTAATTTACATATAGAGCCCAACCCAAGAAGTTTCCTTTGTATGTGTTGTGTTTTTTGGTTTCAATCGATACTCTTTCCCTTGCAAAGACAAAGACAAGATTTCTGGCTGGATTATTAATTATTTTTGTGAAGTTTTCTATCAATTTATTTACTATGTATCTTTGCCGACTTTGTTCTTGTTTTCAACGAATTTTTTCATACAGGTACTTTCAGTCGCGGTTGTAATTCGGCTTTTATTACCTTAATCCCTAAGAAGGTGGACCCAGAAAATCTTAATGACTATCGGCCCATTACTTTGGTTGGTATCATCAACAAAGTGATTTCTAAAGTTCTTAGCAACCCGTTGAAGCAGGTATTCAGTCCTCTTATTTCTAATACTCAGTCGGCTTTTTTGAGTGATAGATTAATTTTAGATAGGCCGTTAATTCTGAATGAACTTGTTGCGTGGGCGAAACATAAAAAGAAAAAACTTTTATTCTTAAAGTGGATTTCAATAAAGCTTACGATAATGTAAATTGGGAGTTCTTGTTAAATGTGATGGAGCAGATGGGTTTTTCTCCTAGACGGTGTAAATGGGTTAGAGGGATCTTATCCTCGGCTAGGGCCTCGGTTTTGGTTAATGGTTTCCCGACGTTTGAATTTCAATGCCCTAAAGGTATGCGTCAACGGGACTCGATTTCTCTTTTTCTTTTTCTTATTGTTATGGAAGGCTTGTCGTGTCTTATTAAGAATGCTTTACTTGCGGGGTCGGTGGACGGGTTGAAATTGCCCAAGGATGGTCCGGTTTTGTCCCATTTACTTTATGCGGATGATTGCACTTTTGTGGGAGATTGGTCGACAAGGAATTTACATCAGGTTGCTAGAATTCTAAGAGTTTTTTTCCTTTGCTCCGGGTTAAAAATTAATCTTGGTGAATCTTTGTTGTATGGGGTGGGGGTCGATGATCAAGAAATTATGTGTATGGCCGAGATTTTCAAGTGTAAAGTTGGTGTTTTTCCTTTCGAGCATCTTGGCATCCGAATTGGTGGAAATATGAACCGTATTGCGAGTTGGTATTTCCTATTTGAGATTTTTGAGTCTCGCCTTGCTAGTTGGAAGGCGAGAAGCATTTCCATTTGTGGTAGAGTTGTTCTCATTAAGGCCGTATTGGAGAGCCTTCCTACCTATTACTTTTCTCTTTTCAAGGTGCCTAATTCCGTTGTGGATGGTTTGGAAGCTATTATGAGACGTTTCTTATGGGGTGGAACGATGGATGCTAGGAAAATCAATTGGGTTGCTTGGGATAGGGTGACATCTTCGGTTGCGGATGGTGGTTTGGGTATTGGAAGGTTGAAAGACTCGAACATTGCTCTTCTTTCGAAATGTATTTGGAGAATTGGAGATATAAAAAAGAGGATGCCTCGCTTTGGAAATTAGTGATCGACTCTTTGCATGGCTCTAACCGGGGTTGGCATGCGGTTCATGTTAACAAGTCGATTTCGGGTGTTTGGAAATCTATTGTTGGTGTTGTGGATAGATGCAAAGTTGCCGGCTTTCCGATCAAGAATATGTTTAGAGGTGTTTGTGGTATGGGTGATCGTATTCGTTTTTGGATTGATAATTGGGTGGGTAATTATTGTCTTAAAGATTTATTTCCTTCTTTGTTTAAATTGGAAAAGTATAAAATGTGTTTAGTTAAGGATAGATTTTGTGATGTTACTAAGCGGTTCATTGGTGCTCCCGATTGGTTTACGAATCCTTGCATGCATGAGGCTGTGAATGAATGGAGGGATTGTTGTGCATTGCTGGAGAATTCTCGGATCAATGATAACAGGGACAATTGGGTGTGGTCGGGGGACAATCTTGGTTTTTTCTCAGTAAAAAAGGTGAAGCTTTTTATCAGAAGTGAGGTGGACGTAAGTGGTAGGTTCGTTTTTAAATGGGTTAAGTGGTTACCTAAGAAATGCAATATCTTCATGTGGCGGGCTAGTCTCAATTGTTTGCCTACTTATACTGCTCTTAACGCTCGTAACTGTTTCTTTGGTTCCACACTTTGTGCGCTTTGCGTGTGTTGGGATGAAACTATTGATCATATGATTTGTTACTGTCAGATTGCGGATGGAATTTGGAGTCGTGTTGGTGCTTGGTGTAAGGTTGGTCCGTTGGTGTTTTCTTCGATTCATCAGCTCATTGGGTTGTGTAATTCGATCGGCTTGAGTAAGAATGCAAGGAAGATTTTCAAAGGGATCGTTTTTGTCACTTGTTGGTGCATCTGGAAAGCTAGGAACGCAAATATTTTTGATGATGCCCCGGTGTATTGTGACCAAATCTTTCATGAGGTGAAGACGTTATGCTTTTTTTGGTATTCTTGTCGTAAGAAAATTGGTCCGATAAGTTGAAAGTATTGGATTTCTTTTAATGTAAATTGATATGTTGTAATTTTGCTACTCCGTAATTACGGAGTAGTTTATATAATGAATGAAACATACCTTTCAAAAATATATATATATATATATATATATATGCCGTTATTTCATAAGTAATCATTAAGTGGTTTTCAAAGAAAATAACTACTGTGTGAGTTGGCATACTTGTTGGCTTCTTGCAAAGGTTTCACCTATTATTGCGACTTATTACATTTCTTTATTCAACAATAATTGGTTTTTATTTATTTACTTTTATATATGTGTCCTTAAAATCTACCACTTGTATCACTTTCAATGGAGACCATGTGAATACACAAATACTTTCTCTGTCTTCCACACAACACACCTGTATATATATAACACATTAAGTATCATGGTGTCATTTGCACTGCTTAAAAATATATTGATTGTCAACATCATATAGTTTTTTTATAGAGAAATCTTCTTATTGAATATAAGTGAGTAGATGCACCTGCACCATTGTGGCTGTGTATGAGAGTAGTAGTCAAACACGATCGATAATGACCAATTTGAGCAAGAAAACAAAGATTTATGTAGAGAAGATTACGAGGTTTCCGGGGTTGGTATGTCGAAAAGTATGGAAATTGGGTCGAGATGATCCAAGAAGAGCGATCCATGCACTTAAAGTCGGGTTCTCTTTGACATTGGTATCTTTGTTATATCTTATAGAACCTTTGTTTACAAGTGTGGGAGAAAATGCTATTTGGGCTGTCATGACTGTCGTAGTTGTGCTCGAATTTACTGCCGGTAAGTTTTTTCATAAGCACTCCTTTTTTCATGATTGAATTGATATCGATCGGTTAATAAAAAGGAACTGAAAATCGATATGTACATACACCCTAAACAAAAGGCTCGATTTTTGTTATATATCTCATCAAAAGGATGCATGATCGAATACTTATATATATATACTACTTAATTTTGATAGGGGCAACGTTATGCAAAGGATTAAACAGAGGATTCGGGACGTTGTTGGCAGCATTATTAGCTTTCTTGTTCGAGTTTATAGCTAGAGAATACGGGAAAGTTTTTCGTGCAGTTTTTGTTGGGGCGTCAGTTTTTCTAATCGGTAGTAATAGATGGATCTCGAAAAGATTTTGTTGCTTATATATATATATGTAAATTTGTTGTAACATATATATGTAGTTTTTACTGATCTTGTAATAATATATATGTTTCTTAATTCATTTGATCTTGGCAGGGGCATCAACTACATATTTGAGATTTTTCCCAAAGATAAAAAAGAATTATGATTATGGTGTACTAGTATTCCTTTTGACATTTAATTTGATCACCGTATCAAGTTATCGCGTCGATGATATCCTAAAACTAGCCCACGGACGTCTCTCGGCGATAGCCATTGGTTCTGGTCTTTGTATCCTTATGAGCATTTTCATCCTCCCCCACTGGTCAGGAGAAGATCTTCATAGTTTCACTGTTACCAAAATCGAAGGCCTAGCAAAATCAATACAAGGTACACACGTACGTACAATAAATTTGATATTTTTGCATTCATATATTTGGCGATGTTTTAAACACGTACAATGCAGCTTGTGTCGATAAATACTTTAATGACGAAGAACTAGATATGGACATAGATGAGCCAACAGAGGATCTTATTTACGACAACTATAAAGCCGTTTTAGACTCAAAATCGACCGACGAAACCCTTGTAAGTGCGGGCCTTTATATCTTTAGTTAACTATAGCTAATCAACGTTTTTGGGAGAATGACATATTTATCGTTACACTTTATAATAGGCCGGTGCTGCCAATGGCACTTACTTATTTTCCCTCTGTATTCTTTTGCTTAACGAGCTAATAATTGAATCGATGTACGTTGAATGATACAAACAGGCGCTCCACTCGAGTTGGGAGCCGAGACACTCGTTGCATTGCCACAAATTTCCGTCGCGACAATATGTGAAACTAGGAGGTGTCCTTCGTCAGTTTGGGTACGGGGTTGTCGCTCTTCATGGAAGTTTACAAACCGAAATCCGGGTACGTTATTATTCGCAATTAATTACAGTATATAACGAAATAGTAGTATAATAAAAACGTTTTATGAGTTGCTATATTGATAGATTTATTTACGTGCAAGTTGACAAATAATAATTTACATTTAGTTGAGATCCAAAAATAGATTGTTCATAATGGAAAGATTCTTTCTGACGTATACATACATGATTCAAATAATAAGTTCCAGATCATGCTATCACTTATCAGATATTTAATTTCGACTTATATCATTATTCCTCTGAGGAAAATGCTAAATGCAACCCTTAGGGCTGCACTTAACGTGTATAAAGAAGTTGTACTTTTCATATCAAAAGTTCACCCTTGAATTTTATGGTAAATGTACAACTATTTAATGTACCTTATATACAGCCCTTAGGGCTTTGTTTAACAAAACCCTTTCTCTAATTATATGAGAATAATTTAGGATTAATTGATTGAAAATGCATTGAACTTGTACTTGGTTTTTATTATATGCATTCATCTTTCAAATTTCCTATTGTATTCATTCATCTTTATAATTCATATACTATTGTTATGCATTAGATGAATTAAAATGACTAAAATGCCTTTAATGATTTTTATTTTATGTTTTTTCTTATGTTTTTTTATTTTTAAACTTATTAACTAAAACTAAACTAAAAATAAAATATTGCAAAATCTAATCTTACCCAAATCTTAAACTTCACTTTCTTCCTTAAATTTCGTCTTCTTTCTAAAACCATCTTCTCATACTCCATGTAAGAAACAAAGACATAGCAGTAGCAATGGAAGCCCTTTAAGCATCCATGCTTATTCTTTCCTTTAATTTCAAGAACCCAACTTACCAATGATGGTACCCTCTTAATTGCTATCAATAGTTGAATCATTAATAATTATCATCACTTCATAAAATTCTTCAATCATTCACGATTATACTTTATGGGGTTTCATATTTGTTTTTTTGAATCTTGTACCTTTTACAAATACAATCATGTTGAGTACCCTCCTTCCTGATAAAATATGTTTAAATTATTTGCATTTTTAAATATCATATGAATATTTCTAAGTTTTAAAGAAATATATAACTACATCAAGCTTTTATTAGAAACTAAAAATATATATTGGTAATGGTTACCCCGGTGAGATTTTTATATAACAATAATCAAGAAGTACAAGTAATGTGATAGAGTGTCACATTAGTTCATAGCTCGACATGCCGAATGTATGTAAACTAGCTTAGATAAGCAACCGAAATACGAAAACAAATTACTACAAATTAACTAAATAACTAGCTAAGCAGCAGCAACAATCAATCATTAAGCAGCGCTAATGTATTCAATCATAAGGGAGGCCGAATATGATGCTAACATGTGATAAGGTGATGGAATGTGTGATGCTGTCGATAGTTGAGACAAAGTTGATATGTGGTTATAGTGCTGATATGTGTGATATTGTAGATATGTGATGTTGAGATGTTCACTTTAGGATTATGTCGATCCTACGTGTGATATTGTTATTATGTGTGATAAGACACTGTACTCAACTAATTTTCACAAAAATGGGGAAAAAAGTTACGACACTTTGGTGGTCACGACAAAGTCTATACACGGATAAAAGATTACACATGAATTTTGGAATATGTAAGACCCCTTTTAGTTCCGTTCCACCAGGCAAAAAAATATAAATATATTGATTGATGTAAGTTTATGTATAACAAAATCCATGTTAATCCATGTGGGGAGAAGGGTTTTAAGGAAGAAGATAAAGTTTGAGAAGAAAAAAAAGACGAAGTATGGTTCGGGATTTGGGAAATGATAGGTTTTTTATATTTATATTTTCTTTAAGCTAGTTTCTATTTAACAAAATTTTGAATTAAAATCAAAAATATATATAAAAAAAGTCATTAAAGGTAATTTAGTCATTTTAAGTCGTTTATAAATACAATTAAAGGTAGATGCATACAATAGAAAATTTGAAAGATCAATACATATAATAGGAAAATTGACAAAAGTTCAATACATTTTTAATCGATTAGCCCTTATTAATGGTAGTAGATATTCTGGTCGGCAGCCAATTAAACGGCATCAATAATCGTAGTTGCATTTACTTAATTTATTCATTGTGCGATTTAAGAATATTAGTAGCTAGGACTTAAAACAAACAACCGTCAAAGTGACTTAGAGATTAGGCGTCCTCTTTATTTAAAAAGAATTTCAAGTTTGAAACCTTTTTAAATAAATGAGAATGACCATGAAAATGTCTGAAACGACACAATATATAGATACCGCAGGTTTATTAGGCTGCATATTTTTGTCTAAAAAAAACTCGTCATTTCCTTCCGTTAGTATTACTTAAAACCTTTTGTTATTTAGACTTTTCTTGATAACAATTATTTTTGCTTCAATGTTATATATAGACTCCAAGATCAGTAAGACTACTATTCAGGGATCCATGCATTCGCATGGCAACAGAAATAAACGCAACTCTAACAGAGCTCGCCGGTAGCATAAGAAACCGAAGACACTGCTCTCCGGAAATCCTAACCGAACGACTTCAACAAGCACTACAAAACCTCAACAGCGCTCTAAACTCCCAACCCAGACTATTCCTCGGGCCAAACTGCCCTAACAACAATTCCAACATGCTAGCGTTGGTTGCCGCAACAGCAAGACAAAAATCCTTTAAGCACTTATCCAGCATGAAAAAAACGGAATCATCCCCAAAGAAGTCAGGCTTGAAAACAGACTCGCCAAGAAAATCAGGCATGAAAACAGACTCCCCAAGGATATCAAAGGGTGGGACAGAAGCCGAGAAACGGATATTAAGACCAACATTAAGCAAACTTGCAATCACAAGCTTGGAGTTCTCGGAAGCACTTCCATTTGCGGCTTTTGTGGCTTTATTAGTTGAGTTGGTGGCTAGACTTGATGTTGTGATTGAGGAAGTTGAAGAATTGGGGAGAGTGGCTTGCTTTAAGGAGTTTAAACACGGCGATGATGTTATTTTGGATGTCGATAGGAGAACATCAACGGAGATCAATGTTCCTAATGCTGCTGCTGCAGCTGAGTGAGTGATTTGAAGCACATAGCTTGCAATTAATTAAGTATAAATAAATATCTTTGAGACCATCCTAGTAAAAAGCGTATTTTGTTATCCTTTTTCGATGGTTCTTGTATAGTATAAACAGATAGATGTAAGATGGTGCTTGTGTAGGTCTTATTACCAATAATTTGTTTTCCAAATGAGACCTACTATTCGGTATAATCATAATCATCATAATCTATATTTTGATAACGACGGTCACTACTAATTTATAAAATGCATCGAATAATAGAAAAAGTGTCAGACTATGGATAAAGTATAAAAGGGCCCTACCGGGTTCGAACCGGTGACCTCTCGATCTGCAGTCGAATGCTCTACCACTGAGCTAAGGACCCATTGACGAATTGAATATTTTTTACAAAAGTATTTAATTTGTTTCCATTATTACAATGAGAACAAGGAATTATTTTTTTTTGTTTTTATTTATTATCTTAACTAGATTTAGTCCCGTGTCAAATACACGGGAGTTTAACGACATTTTTAAAATAAAATGAATTATTTAATAAATGCAAATAAAAAAACTTTAAGCTTATAAATTCAAATTTAAAAATATAAGAAAAACAAACTAATAATTTAAATTTAAAAAATATAAATAAAATCAAAATAAAATAAAGTAATTCTGAAACAACAAACTGGTATTTTTTAAGATGTGGATATAAATTATATGTGAATTGGATTACCATTATCAATTGAAACATAGATAAATCTTAGAATTTTATTTGTGAAGATATGTTTTTAGTAATTTAATTATTAATAATCATGAAAAGCCAAAAAATATTAATTATATTTAAATTAAGTATTTAGTAAAATTATTCTTTTATGAAAAGTTAAAAAATGTAAATTAATGATGGAAAACAAAAAAAGTATAAATTAATGAGACTTTTTCTATAACTATTAATATAATTAATAATTAAAGTTTATTATTAATAAACAAAATAAATAGTTGTATTTATCTAGTCATTTTTTATTATTAATAAATTAAGTAAAAATCAAGTTGTTTTTTTTATAAAAAAACTAAATAAAGATCGGGTTGTTTTTTTTTTTTTAATAACATAATTTAGTCACATGTTTAATAATTTAATTTAGAAAAATTGAGAGTTGTGATTGGTCAATTGAGGTTAGGTCAGTTGTCTTTTAGTATATATTAAGATACCTTATAAAAATTATAGCACTTGTTGAAAAAGTTATAAAAAGAAGAGTTGCAAAAATACGAAATTACCCCTCATAAAAACTTGGCACATTAACTCCCTTCCCCCACCCAACTCCCTTCTTATCCTCCATATCTATACTAATTTATAAAAATTATAACCCCTCTTATTTTTGGAAAGTGTTGAAAAAAAGATATGCGAAATGACCCAATGAACCTCTTTTTTGGAAAGAGTTATAAGAAATTACTCAATTTGGCCTTAATGAACCTACACCACTCGACACCGCTACCAATAGTCCCCGCCATCACCACCAATCACTGCCACCACCACACCGTCGTCGCCACCATCGCCGCATTGCGCGGGTACCATGCTAGTAAGCTTTTATAATTTCATAACCTTTCTTTTACTGACCGGCCGTTTGATGCGAATACAGACGTGGCAATTTATGATAATTTCTTCTTGCTTATACATTTTAATGTGTATTTCAAAGTAGGGCCAATGAAAGGTCCAATTGTTGAAGATAAGATATAAATAAGTGGATGAAAGATTTTGCCACTTAACTTTAGTTTTTTAATAATGTTTTGGCTCAACTTTTAGTGTTTATTTTTTGGGTATGGCTTCTTGCGTATCAAAATGTGTGTGCCTCTTTGGTTGGAACATTGGCAAAAACATAACCAACGATAAACCTCAACCCAATTATCATAATATTGATCTTGCTTTTCCTTCTTCCCTACTCGCCAAAACGTTCCTCAATGGTACTCTCTTTCTCTCGCTCTCTCGTCATGTTTTACTTAAAAGTTAAAACGTTACGAAGTTCTGCCAATATACGGCCATTGTACGTTGTGGGGTTGTAATTATACGTTTGTATTGTACAACCTCACATCGTACCTAAATACGTAGAACTTTATCATAAAATATTGTATACAATCATAGTTCAATAAGTTAGTGTTTTCCTTTACTAGGGGTTATCATCATGTACTTGTATGTAATCAAAAGTTAAACTTAGGACTGTTTAAGTGGTTACAAGTATTTTACGATAGGAATTAAAAAGAAGCCTAAAAAACTGAATGGTAAGTAATACATTAATTTGGACATATGATTGAGTTTTGGATGATCTTGAGCAGGAAAGGAATTAAAATGTTGCTACAAGGCCACCTTAGATGGATTTAGTGCAACTTCTTTTCACGAATGTAGCGATTTCAAGGGTCCATGTGTGATAATCGGTTATACAGATGACTCATTCAAGTTTGGTGCATTCAATCCCGAAGGCTATAGAAGCACAGACGATTACTACGAGACCTTTGATGCATTTCTATTTTATTGGCCGGATGAAGATAAGAATGAGCCTATAGTGTTGCCTAAAATAGGAGGTAGTGGTGCTGCTCTTTTTGATTATGCACGAGGCGGGCCACAGTTTGGGGCTGACGGGCTTCTCATTGGGCCACCACTCGCACCGGTCATGGGTGGGTTTGCAGGGCCCGATACAAATTCAGGTGTTGGAGATTTAAGGCAAGCAAAGTCAAGATTAGGATTGTCTTATGCCAAAAGGGCAGATGGAAAGGAGTCTCTGTTTGGTGATGAGTCAAGGGCTTCTCTTGATGAAGTGCTAGTTTTTTGTAGTCCTCAAATTGCAAGCCTGTACTAAATGGTCTGATTTTGAATGTTGTAAATGGTTGTTTTACAAGATTATACTTTCTAATTTTGTAAGTTTGTTAGCCCAAAGCCTCTATGATGTTATGCTAAAATGAAACATCAAATATTTGTTGTTTTCCTCACCAATTTCTCTGTATGCATTCTTGTTGGACTGAAGTTAGTATGGTCATGGAAACAAATTGGTCCTTTGAGCTTTGATGGACCAAACATGGTTTTGGTTTTATGAAATCGCAAAAGCAAGTACCTTAAATGCATTCTTGAATACACAGAAAATATGCCTTTCGATCTTTAAGTTAGATTTTATCACGACTTAAGTCCAGGATGACAGGACCATATATGTAATAGTTTAAAAAAACAAAGACTATATGACCTGAAAACACTCTTCAATCTTGGGCTAATAGTATTTAGTCATTCGAGTCGAGATTTAAACAGAAAGAGAATACATAGGTCTAAGCAATGTTTTCACGACCGGATCGGACAAAAAAAAAACATTGGGTCTAAGTACCACACAAAAGAGAGGGAAAGTTTATTTAATGTTCACAAGTTAAAGAGCTCTAAATTCTTAGTATGAGGAGACTGGAAAACTTGAATGAATAATGTTATGTATAGCATTTTCACATTATATTTTTTTTTGCCGTGTTTTTAGAATAAAAAAGTTTTCAAACATCGACAAAGTGTTACTTATTGAATAAACTCTGTAGAGATGCGGATATATTGAAGATATTTCATAAATTGAGAAGAAGAAGAGAAAATCACGGTTCAAGAAGAAAAAAAAAATTGTAGCGAGTTCGGATTATGTTTCAAATCTCAATCTCTTGAGATAACAATTGAAACAGAAAATTTTGAGACTATACTAGGACCGTAAATGAACAAATCAACATAACATTGCGGACATTTCATGAAATTGTTCGGCAGAAAGTTAGTTTATTTAGTAAATGCTTCTCGTTATATGTTCTGTTCATTCAAATATGTTCATGAGCGTTCGTTTATGTTCGTGTATTATCTGTTCATGTATGTTTTATATTTATATTTATAAAATAAACTTGTTTATATTTTTATTAGTACATGTTTAGTATAAAAAATAGTTTGATATTTTGAGATTTTTGAAACGTTTGTTATGTCAGATTTTCATAATACATAGAATATGGGTTAAAGGTCAATGTACTTTTCTAGTCGTACACTGTTGTGTCATGTACTTTTTTATTGACCTATATCTTCAATAAACTGTCTAAAATTGTACACATATGGTACTTTTGACCAAATTTCAGACTACATTTCGTTTTTCAGGCAACAATTCTCCATTTTTCCGGGGAAAAAACTTTTTCTCAAATCTCATCATTTCCACACATTTTCACCCGTCTTTTAGTACACACTAATCTTATAAACATTATTAATCTTTTCTTTTATCCATATACCTTTTTTCACCATCGATTGATTTTGTTGTAAATTTGTGGGAAAAAATGGTAGAGAAGTAGTGTAGAGATGTAAAAAGAAGATAAAAATGATTATACATTGGTTTGTACCAAAAGAATGTAGAATATGTGAAAAATTCTTTTCGTCGGTACAAATGTAGCTAGAAATCCTCCATAATCTAATCAAAAGTACCATATATCTACAACTTTTGAAAATTCATTGGATATATATGTCAATAAAAAGTATATGGTGCAATTGTGTACAAACCGAAAAGTACATTGGCATTTAACCCTTATATATAATGTGTGTGTGTATATATCGTTTGTTTATGCGTGTTTACATTATTTTGTTCATTTTTGTTTGTTTTTGTAAGTTTATGTTCGTTTATGATTGTTTAGCATTTAAAGAAACAAACATAAACAAATACGGGAATTCGAAACATTGTTGGAATTCTATGCCGGTTAACAAATGCTTAAAGGTGTCGCAGGAGATGGAAAAGATATCAGATTTTGGTTGGATCTGTGGGTGTGTGATGCGCCACTTAAGGAGGTGTTTCCTAGACTTTTTAAACTTGAAAAGGATAAGAAATGCTTCGTGTTTGATAGGTGCAATGAAGCTGCAAAATGTTTTGGGAGAAACTGAGAGTGGGTGTGACATCTGATGGATGAGGAGGTGACTAGTGAGAAAGGGCAATTGAACAATTGTTGGATGGGGGTGGTTTTGGAAAATAGAAAAGACAAATGGGAGTGGAGGGGAAGAAAGGATAAAGTGTTTACTGTCAAATTGGCTAAAGAATTTTTAAGAAGTAACCAGGATTACAACGATATTTGTTTTTAAATGGGTTAATTGGGTCCTTAAAAAGTGCAATATATTCATGTGGAGGGTGGCTTTGGACAGGATTCCTTCGTTGATGGCTTTGAAAGCATGGAACTATTACTTCGAGTAGACATTGTGTGGGTTTTGTGAGACCATGGACAAGTCTATTGAGCATTTACTATGCGACTGTGAGGTATCCTCGAGGTTATGGCAGCAGGTAAGTGGGTGGTGTAAGTCGACACCTATTTTCTTCTTTTCTATCTGAGACCTTTTCGAGGTCCATAAGCACAATGGGCTTGGAAAGGAGGAAAGGAAGGCTGTGAAAGGTATTGTCTTTGCTACTTGTTGGTGTCTGTGGAAGGCGCGAAATGATATGAGTTTCAACAAGGGTAGTGATAAATCTATAACACTTTTTAGCCATCTATAACAAATGCACATATTATATTGTACAATGTACAACTGTATAAAACATGCATTGTTGTGGATGGCTAAAAAGTGTTGTAGATTTATCATTACCCTTTCAACAATGCTACTATCAATATCGAAAGATCTTCAAGAGGTGTTTTTCATAGTATAAGTTGAGAAAATGTTTGCTTAATTGGAATGACTGGTGTAATTATGTTAAAAGAACAAAAAAACAAAAAAACAAAAACAAATATAAACAACCTTGTATTCTTAAAGAAGGAACATGAACACAAATGTTTGTCCATTTATCTGTTCGTGTTTCTTCGTCTAACAAACGAAGACAAACAAGTCTTGCTCATTGGGTAAAAAATAGAGAAAATCACATGAGTAACCAAATTTTTTGAAAAATATATCATGTTAACCAATATTTTTTGGATTTTCACAAATACCCAAGAAAATCGCAATCAAAAAACGAAAATCGCAATAAGAAAGTAAAAATCGCAATAAGAAAGCAAAATCCGCAATGAAAAAGCCTAAAATCATAATGAGAAAGCCTAAAATAGCAATGAGAAAGTACAAAATCGCAACGAGAAAGTACAAAATCGCAATGAGAAAGTATAAAATCGCAATGAGAGTCAAAACCGCAATAAAAAGTCAAAGTTAAGTCAAAATCGCAACTTTGACTTTTTATTGTGGTTTTGACTTTTTCATTGCGATTTTAATTTTCTCATTGCGATTTTGTACTTTTTGTTGCGATTTTGCACTTTCTCATTGCGATTGTAGGCTTTCTCGTTGCGATTTTTTACTTTTTCATTGAGATTTGGTGCTTTTTCGTTGCGATTTTGACTTTTTTTATTGCGATTTTGGCTTTCTCATTGCGATTTTATACTTTATCATTGCAATTTTGTACTTTCGTATTGCGATTTTGTTAGGTATTTTGTTAAAATTAAAAATATCTTTGTTAAAACCGTATATTCTTTTAAAAAATTGGGTATTCAAGTTATTTTTTTTTAAAAATAATCAAACTAAAAATAGAGGGACTTAAGTAGAAGTCCCTTCAAATCACCTATGAGCGATTTCTTCATTCCCAGTCAAAATACACCCACACACCAGACTCCTCACCATCTCCACCTTCAATGGCTGTTTCAGCCTTCACACCAATCATCCGTACAACCCCATCACCATCTTTCACTATACCAACATCACCATTCCTCACAAAACCAGGAAAAGTCAAACCTTTTTTGTTGACCAAACAATCTTTACCCCCAATTTCAGCCGCCCTTTCTGACCCATTTGTTCTTCAAATTGCAGAATCTTTAGAAGATTCCTTACCATCTTCATCATCAAATTTACAAAAGCTAAGAGATTTTGCTTCAGAATCTTTACTTTCTACACCATGGCCTTCAAGAAAAGATGAGCCTTTTAGGTTCACAGACACATCTTTCATTAAACAATCAGATATTATACCTGTTTCTTTTCCTATAAAGCATGAATCTTTGAACAATTTAAGTGTTTTTGAGGATACCCAGTTGCTTAATTTGACTATAGTTGATGGGTATATTGTAGATTCTTTGTCACAGTTGTTAGGATTGCCAGTTGGGGTTTTTGTTGGGAGTTTTTCGAGTATCGGGTCCGAGAAAATAACGAAAAGGGTACTCGAGTTTTTGGCTGGTTATGAACAGGGTGATTTGTTTTGGTCACTTAATGGTGTTGGTTCACCTGAGTTGGTTGTGGTTTATGTGCCTGAAGGATGTAAAGTTGAGGGCTTATTGCATTTGAGATATGTTTCGAATGAAGGGAGTGATAAGGGTTCGAAGAAGTTGCCCGTTTCAAATCCGAGGGTTTTAGTTGTGGTAGAGAAAGGTGGGGAGATTGGGATACTTGAAGAGTATATGAGTGGTGATGGGGATTTGAGTTATTGGACGAATTCGGTTATGGAAGTTATGATTGGTGAAGAAGCTAAAGTTAGTCATTCTTATATTCAGACTCAATCTTTGAACTCTGCACATATTAAATGGACATCCATTCGACAGGTAATTTAATGAGAATATGATTTTATGAAAACATAGGTGTTATTAGCAATTTAAAGGGGGGAAAAAACTGTAATCGGATCATATGGCTTGTTTTGATGTATCTATATACATTATGCATACAACTTAAGGTTCCTTATTCATGTAGATGTTGTTAGTCAGCTTATTGGTGTGCAGCAGATTGTCGTTTGTACTTGATTATCTCAAAGTAACCTTGATTAACATATTGCAGGTTTATGATGTTAATATTAGTTGAATATTGTTTATTAACTAATGTTAGTGCCTAACTAGTTATTGGCAAATTCAGATGTCTTATTGGGATATATACTCGAAAGAAAAAACACCTTTTTATCCAAAATCCTTCATTCTTGCCAAATATAGTTATTCTTTTTGCATTTACATAAAAACTTGGTTTGTTTAAATAGCCCGGTACAATGGTTGGGAAAGCGAATTTTTTTCTAGAATTGTTAGATGTCAAGACACTTGTTATTCTTAATAGAAATGCTGACTATTCTTTATATATAAAACTTTTAGTACTCTGTATTAATTTTACAGACCCTGATAACTTTCTTAAATATTTGTGATGGCAATGAGTATGTATGCCTTTTTACCTTTCTCAAAGTTGTTACAAGTGCTGTCTCAGACCTGTGGCTTTTTCCATGGTGAGCCGAGACACATTCAAGGGGCACGCGTAGGCGCACCGCTTTGGTTGAGAGGCCCTTGTGGTCTTAGGCACTGCTATGAATCTTCTGGTTTTTGAACTTATATATATATATATATATATATATTGACTATAAGCCCCATATTACCAATCCGTTTATGATTCTATCTCCCTCTTCATCACGCAATATGTTTATTAGTGTATTTAATCTGTATGTCATGTGTGTCTGTGTATGCAAAAGGTTCCCATTTTTAACGACATTGCTGTGTATATGTGTTTATATGTTTTGAATGTCTTCATAGTATAGGGTCAGTGTGCAATATGTAATGGTCCAGGTGCAAAGTTATTATAACAAGCTCTTTGTATGCCTAACTATATGTATGTTGCTACCGAGTGTCCAGATGCAAACTTATTATAACAAACTCTTTGTATGCCTAACTTTATGTATGTTGCTACTGAGTGTCCAGAATCCAGATACAAAGTTATTAGCTTCAAGGCCTAATTTTATGCATCATATATGCATTGTTTTCAAACCGGCCGGTCCGACCGGTCGGACCGGTTTTTTCAAGAATTCCGGTTCGATAGACCCCGGTTGAATAGCGGTTAGTGAACTGGGATGAACCGGACGAACCGGCCGGTCGGACCGGAACCGGACCGCCATTCGAACC
>JAOEHQ010001182.1:0-18347 GCA_025447715.1 Asclepias incarnata
TCTTAACCAAGATTAACATTTAAACATTTCTACTTACAATAATATCATTTACAAGTAATTTCATGAACAATTTCAACCTAAAACATCATAATCCATCTTTTCCATAAAAAACCCCCAAATCAATTTAGTTACATAAACCCTAAAATATAATCAATAATAAAAGGGGTAAATCTTTACCTTAGGAATGGAAAGGAGAGAAAATCACACAAAACCCCCTTTTCTTTCTTCCCCAAAACCGGCCCACACAAACACACACTACACTTTCTCACTTGATAATACTTAGAAATAAAACTTGAATCTTGATCTCTTGATGGATGGATGATGATAACACTAGTGATTTGGATGGAAGATTGAATGATTTAGATGAAATGATAGAGAGGTGTGATTGAGTGTTGAAGAAGGTGAAGGAATGATCAAGCAAGGTATGGGGTATCATACTTCCCCCCACTCCGGTTTTAAATAATATAAGTGGGTATTATACCCGCTATCCACTAAAGTTCTAACTAATAAATATTCCATTCTCAAAATAAATACTAGGAACTTTCATTAACGATAAAACTACAAAAATAGGTTATTTTATTACCTTTAAAACTTTGGGGTGTTACATAACCTTCACCGACTGATTTCACCGACCACCCTTAAAGCTTTCACCCCATTTCACTTGCCATTTCACTTCATTTCACCATCTCTTCACCTAGCCCTTATAAGACCATTCGTAACAGTTCACCCTTTTCACCTACACGTTTTCCTGCCACATCAGCATCACCTTCTCATCACCTTCACCTTCTCTTTTTCTCCTTAACTATTCACCTTCAAATTTAATACCACACTATACGCTACAATACATCCAATCAAAATAAAATAAAATAAAATAAAAAAATAAGACAAAGATTAGGGCCCACTATACAATAGGTGAACACATTCACCTTCTCTCCATCATCTACCCATTTCACCTACACCCCTTAACAATTCACCTATTTCACATTTTCCTTTCACCTAGGGGGTGTTTGGTAGAATAGAATCGTAGAGAATGGAATGGTAATAGAGAATGTAAATGGAGAGAAGGAGAATAGAATTGAAAGAATGAAAGCTATTCTCTTGTTTGGAGACAACTAAGATATACAAGAAAGAATGGATCTCTTTTTTGCTTGAAACATTTATTCAAGTTTGTTTTTACCTGAAACATTTATTCAATCAATCAATAGAATATAAAAAAAAGTAGAAATAAAGAGATTCAGATCTGGCTTAAAATATCAAATTAAATTAGTGTATATATATATATATATATATAATTATTAGCAAAAGGTGAGAAAATATACGCAGATTTATGTGAGCAATATGTTGAAGATGATGATGATCATTTGACAAGAAGCAAGTGGGCTTATCTAGTGATGTATAGAAAACCCGTACCAAATAATATGAAATCCGATCTTGGTGGCAAGAAAAATAACAATAGCAATAAAGACTCAATACAGGCTTTCTTGTTCACACTGTTTCCATTCCTCTCCATTCTTTACTTTTTGTGGGGAATAAAAGGCGAGGAAAGAGAATGCTAAATTGGCCCCTCTATTCCATTCTTTACATCTAACAAACAAGAGAAGTAATTCATTTTCCCTTTCTTCCTTTCCCATTCTATCCTACCAAACACCCCCCTATATCATTCACCTACCTTTATGAATGGTCTAAATGGTCTCAACCATTCACTTTGCTTCACCTCTTCTTCACCTATGCTCTTAGCCAACCTTTACAAATGGTCTAAGATTAAAATTTGCCTTAACAGGTCTTATTGTTTAACCTGTTAGGATCCGTTAAGAAACCTGTTAAGAAACGAATTAAACCGTTAAGACCCGTTAAGAAACTTGTTAAGACATAAATTGACCCAGTTAAAACCTGTTGAAATATATATTAACAGATTTACTAACAGATTTTATCATGTACCACATCGTGTTTAAAAAAATGACACGATTTCGTGTTTAACTAACAATTTCGTTTCTAAACGAGTTTCGTCGGTAATCCCGGGGAAAAAAAACGTATAGAAAATGTTGGAACGCCACAAATAAGTAAAGTATATTCTCTCCGTGTGTTGCAAACCTCATAAACCCTCAGCTACCCACCCACCTCCCTCTATCTAATTACCAAACCCTAACTAAAATTAGTTATTGTGGAATAATAATAATAATAATGAGGAACGCATCATCATCAGTATCAGAACTCAACGATGGAATCATCCGCAATATGTCTATCGCTGCTCTTTTTTCAGATTTTGTCAGTCCTCCTGCCTCCTCAATATCATCATCATTATCATTATTATTATACATACACTTTATTTTGTATCTATAGATCATCGTCATCATTATTATTATTTATGTAGCAAACATACTTAATTACTGAATTTCGTTCAATATATAATATATTTTTTAAACAAACCTGTGTTATACTCTAAAAAAGTATATAAAAGAAGTAGAATTTAAAAGAAATTAAAGGGATGTTGATTAGAGTAGACGGTTGAAAGGGTGTAAATGGGCGTAAATCGTTTCATCAATGAGGATTAAAGTATCGAAGACGAACGTTAGTGACTCCCTTATAATAGAGTAAGCAAAGACTTGCTTTTTGTTTAGATTTAGATGATAATCATAGGAATGTGTTTAATAAATTCCCGGGAATCAGTTAAGTAGCTAACCAATTGTATGATTGACCACTCACATGGGTGAGAGACGAGTATCGGTAACTTGTATCTTATGGTTTTTTGTAAAGTACATATGAGAAGAATACTTAGAAGCTAGTTTAAGTAGGCATTGGTGGATTAACGTGGTGGGTTTAGGTTACCAGCGACTGTAATATTCAAGTGTTGTATGTATGTGTTTTATTAAAAAGTTGGACGTTATTTATTTGCTAATGTAATTTGTGTTTTGTAAATTTGAAAATTGTTGGACCACGTATATAAGTGGCTATAATTATGAATTGGAATCGTTTTTATACCAATGTCCCGCGTGATGCAATTTTAGATGACCTTTTTTAAATAAATTTCAACATGAGTTATGATTATCGGTGTTACACGAATGATTTTACACCTTTTACTCTTTGTGTTTGCTGAGCATATGATCAAAAGGACATTTGGAAGCTATTTGTTAGCTGAAGGTCTGTGTAGATACATATCTTGATTTAGCTTATTCGTTTAAGACTGGTTTAGTTTCTTGGTTTTTTATTTATTTTTATTTTTAGCATTGTATTATTTATAAATAGATGCTTATCTCAAAATGAAGATACGTTTTTTCTCCAAATTTCACAATATTCGGTAGATGATATTGTGGTAATGGGTGGGGTAAATGTTATTCTGATGCCATTTTAAGACTACAGAGAGATTTTTCAAGTTTAAAGGATTGATGAAGACACTGGGCATACCATAACTGGATAAAACATTGTCATTTATGTCAGTGAAATCTTTCCAAGTCAAATAGAAGGTTTATTAGTTAAATTAGTGTTAGATATACTCCGTTGACTCAGATTTTAAGCTGCCAATAGTTGACATGTGCGTAAGCATGTTTGTAGTTGAAACTTTGCTCTGATACTATTTCAATAGGACCTAAATGACTTTTTATAATAAAAGTAAACGACATACGAAGATAACAATTGTTAGTATCTACTATACTACTGAGAGGCAACCATGTATCCCAATTAGCTTAATTTCGAGAAGTTTGTCTCTCCGATGACTCTCAATAGAAGCCGTAATCAAATTTTAGTTCAAGCCTGATAAATAACCTCCCCTGACCCCTATTGGCGTATTTTATTTATTATAAAAATGTATCTAATATAATTACTTGATACAATAGATAAAACCCTATATGCAGTTCTGAATTATGTGTGGGCCAAAGAAAATGGGTTGGTTGCTGTCAACTTAAGAATAAGTCTGTTCAAATAATATGCTCATAGCCTAGTTGGCTTTGGAGTTGAGGGCATTTGGTAACTATCCTGGGTTCTATTCTCACCGGAGTCAAGGCGGAAGCTAATTTACTAGCAAAGTTCCTTGGCGAAGGTGGATCAGATGGTTGGGCCACCACTTGAGCAGGTCTCTAGGTGAGCTTGATCTACCTCTAAGGTGGTGGGCCTGGGCCTGTCTGCCACGGGTTATAGTTGGGGCTGTTGGAAATCCAAATTTTGGAAAGAATATGGGATGCATCAGTTGGAAAAAAAAATGAAAATTTACATTTTGGCTATGATGTCAATCTTTGGATTCAAAGAATAAGAGATGGACTAAAATGGGAAGAGGTATATATGAACACAGATCGTGTTTATATGCTGTTCATATTAGCAGACAAACATGATTTTTTTCCTTGTTTGCATAATCATATTCATATTAGAACTTGTTATTTTGTGTATTTTCATGTTTAAAAGGTCAATTGTTTTTATTGGATTCAGTCTATTACTTTTATATTGATGTTTAGAACTGTTTCAGGTCGGGAAGATTAATGCTCTTGATTTTCATCGTACTGCGGATCTGTTAGTAACAACGGGGGAGGATGATTCTGTGCGGCTATATGACATAGCAAATGGCAAGTGCGTATCATTCATGATTTTAAATAATTATTGAAGTAGAGGATACTGTGAGTCAGTAGTGTGGCATTTTCCTTAATATGTTTACTTATGGATGCATTCTTATCTGGTCATCAGTCATTGGTTTGATATATTGATAAGGTGAATACCTAGTCTATTCAATGCTAGGCTGAGTATCTGGGCCTAAAAAAAAACCTCTTTTCGTCCTATGAACTTTAAGGTGTATGATGTTTCATATTTGATTTTTAAGTAGAGCGATAGAGACTTCATTTCACTTAGCTTAATCTAGGCCAGAGGCAGACCTACGTCAAGATAACCCCCCTTGAAAAACTTTGGTGATGTTCCTGAATAGGTAGCTAACTGATATACAAATATGCCGTAATACTCTATTTTATTTGTGAACCACCTTTGCGAAATATGTCGTATCGGAGTTTTGTGCCACCCCTGGTGCATCTGTAGCCAAGAATATTTAAGGATATTATCTTGATACGGCTTTAAGAGCTTAAAATCTTGAGAACATCTAAAAACAGTCAAAACAAATTTTCAGGGATAGTAAGTGGCGAATGGTTACTCTATTAGTGGTTATCCTTACTCTCTAGTCTCCAAATTACGCTTCAATTACCAACTATCCAAGTTGGTTTACATTTTACACACTCAGGCTGTCTTTGTCTTCTAGAGTTTCAATATATTTTGATATGTTCCCAAAGAGACTGTTATGGAATGGTCTCGTAATTGTAAAAACCATATCTATAGTTATATAAAGTTTTTATTGTCCCTTTTTTCCATTAATTTGTTTGCAACAGTGAATTTAGTGAGTCGTCCATTCTGCTAGATATTGGGTTATAAAAGACACTGTTTGTAAATATCTGACTAGTTGATGATTATAGAATTTTCAACCATCTTTTCATCATCTCAACTTCAGGCTACTGAAAACTACACATCATAAGAAACATGGTGCTGATCGTATATGTTTTTCCCACCACCCTAGTTCTGTCATATGCTCTTCAACACGCAATTTGGATTCAGGTGCAGGTAAATGTTCCGCTATAAGTTTACTTGGACTTTTCTAATTTGCAGTGCTAAAATATGAAACTTTTCATTTCACTTTTCAGAGTCTCTGCGTTATCTATCCATGTACGACAATCGTTGCCTTCGTTACTTCAAGGGGCATACAGAAAGGTTAGTCTTTATTGGATTGACGTGGTGATAAACATGTTTTGCCTTGAACATGTGTATGGTTTGATGGGATACATCTTGATGATGATATTAGCTAGTGAGGTTATGGAACAGGGTTTTTAGAAGTTTGATTCTGAAATATGGTTTATAGCATGTTGGAAGTACTTTTTTAATGATCAAATTTAGTTGCATTTTTCTTTGTTCAGATCTGAAAGTGTCCCCTTTACTTATGAACGAGTCAATTTGGGTTATGTTTTATCTCTCATTGGGTTTAAACTTTAAAAATAGGTTAGAGGCACAGGTCAAACAAGTTGAAAGTTGGCCAAAAGATTTTCCTTTAATGCATTAAATACTCTAGAATCATAACCACTTGGTCATAGATCAAGTGGCCACCTGCCAACACTTATGACCGGGCCCACTGGTGTATCCTGAACAAAATGGGACCCGGGTTCGATCCTTATCTCAGACCGGATTTAACCTGTGCACCTTTGGGAGGATGATTTCAAGTGATTTAACCGGTGCACTATCCCCCTTGTAGGGTGGGGAGTGTAGGTACCAATTCAGTACCGGGAATTAAGGGGTTCCCTTCACCATACCCTTTTTTTAAATACCCTAGAATCATATTATTCAAAAAATTAGATAAGTTTCCAAAATTATATAGTTTTCATAATCATGCTTATTATTTATAAGAACGTTAATACTAAAGGTGTTTCAGCCCAACCCAATCCATGCTGATTCGTGCCAACAAATTACCTGTTTGTCCTGTTACCAAATCTGTTCAACCAAGCCATTTGCCACCTCTACTCTCTTCATGATAACAAGCTAGTGCCTCATGGTTATGGGAAGGCCTAGGAAAGTAAGAATAATGTTTGTCAAATTCAGAATATTGTCTACTGTATATGACATTGATTTTTTCCTTTAAGCTCTGTTTGTGTTATGAACGAGCTTTTAGGTTAGAAATCTAGATCATTACAGATATGGGTTCTGATCTATACTTATTTTTCTTTCTTTCTTTAACTTGCAAATCAGCTTTCCTGAAGCAAATCAAGATCAGTGGCAATTACAACCGTCATTTGTACCCTTTCCTTATTGAATTGTTTAAGTCTGATGATAGACACATCCTTAAAATTTATTGTCTTACTTTGTCTGTAGGGTTGTGTCCCTCTGTACGTCTCCAGTTGATGACAGCTTCATGTCTGGCTCTCTAGATCATTCTGTCAGGATATGGGATCTTCGTGTGAATGCCTGCCAGGTTTGTATATAAACTTTGCATGGACCCCTTGAATTACTCAAGTGACAGGTGCTAAATATCATCTTTGAGACAAAAACAGAACACAAAGAAACAAAAAGTTGAGTCACAGCAGTAAAGCAAGGAAAAGACCACACATAGATGATTCAGTTCTGTTGATAATTTTTTTAGAAGTTTTCTCTTTTCTTGTTAATAGGCGAGATGTTTACATGTGCTCTGGTAACAACTGAAACTTATCCAGACCAGTTCTAGTAGATGGCCTTTATATTTGCCAGGTCTTTATCAGAAAGTTCTGCTAAAGTATTTGAGAGTGAAATTAAGTCATGTCAGCTTAACTCATTTACATGTTCATTTTAAAGTAACTTTAATTCTATATCTTGTTGAAAATGTACAAGGTGTCATAAAATATTCTTTGTAGAAGATGGATACTCGCATATGAAATTATGCAGGGCCGTTAATTAAGCCGTTGAACCGAAACCATACTATGAACTGAACCAATAAAGCAGTTAACCATTGAATGTGGATTGTTTTAGCTCTGAAATTTTGTTGATCTGCATAATGTGTTTCGTTTTAGGTTCAATACTTTAGATTTGCTTCAACGTACCACTTTCTACAGAAATTAGAGTTTTTAATAATCAGGAATAACCAACCTTTATTTGCGGCTTGAATTCAAACTCAGTTTTCCGTGTTGAAGTCCCCCTGTCCCAATGAAGTTTTTCTACTCTTTTGTTGATTCACTCAAACTTTTTTGGATGAGGAAGATGGTTAAGGCATATTATTAGTTGGTATAGAAACAGTAAATTCATAATCTTGTTATTTTATTTTTTATAATTTTTTTGTATAACAATATAACTATAGTCTCTGGAGGTTAATCACAAAATATAGCTTTGGGTTTACAGAATGCATATGGGCTTGGTTCAAAGTTTGTCAACATTTTGATGTTAACCATGAACACCCCTAAACTTATTAACATGACAGTTTACAAATAGTGTTTGAACTGAAGAATATTAGGAAAACATACATTTTGTCTGTGATTAATCATATGTCTTTCTGAAATGGAGTTATGATACTGATTTATGCACACATCACTTTTCAGGGCATCTTACGTCTGAGAGGTAGGCCTACAGTTGCTTATGACCAACAAGGCCTTGTCTTTGCGGTATCAATGGAAGGTGGTGCTATCAAATTATTTGATTCACGGTCATATGATAAGGTACCGATCTATTATCTTGAAAGTAAATAACAGAAAGAAAATAAAATAACTCTTGTTTAATTAAAGGGATTGAAACATGCAAAAGTAATTATTATTCTTGCATCTGAATATGATCCTTATCATTCATTTAGGGCCCATTTGACACTTTTCTGGTGGGAGGAGATATGGCTGAGGTGTGGGATATAAAATTCAGCAATGATGGTAAATCGATGCTTCTGACCACCAAGAGTAACAACATATATGTTTTAGATGCATATAATGGCGAGAAGGTTAGCAATTTGTTTATTGTGTTAATATGATTGTTATTTATGTATATTTTTGTTTATTGAAGTATTTTATGCAGAGATGCGGATTTAGTGTGGATGCTTCTCCAAACACAACAATTGAGGCCACATTTACCCCTGATGGCCAATATGTGGTTTCAGGTATATTCACTTGCATTGGTTTTGTTCAATATGAATTTTATGCCTACAAGTTATAGCCCGTGCTGACCAATTAATTTCGTATAACATTGTCGTGAACACTTGATGAAATCAGATAATCATCTCATCTCGAAAGTAAAACGGAAATGTTAAGCATGATTTTTAATGAATGAACTTAATCAATGTTTGTTCCTGGTTGGTTCTGACCTCTGATGGCATTGAAAATTTGAAAGGACATACACCGAAGAAAAATCTCAGATGGTCATATCTGATCTTATTTTTAGTATTATGAATCATCTCTTAAAACAAATGATTATGTTCCAGGATCTGGAGATGGAACATTGAATGCTTGGAGCATCCCCACCAGGAGCAAGGTATAACAGATTTTCACTCAATTTTTACTTCAAATTACGTCATTTGTTAATTGACCGTCAACTTATGCATCAAGTCTACTTTTATATTCATGGGAACAAAAATATAAAAGCCACCATCTGCTGTACTAGTACATTTTTCAGTTTGCATATTAAAACCAAGTCATTACTCATAAGTACTTCAATCAGTTACCTTAGGTTGATATATATAGAGCCGTAATATGCTCTAAACCTCACACAATCTATCAAACTGGAACTTGTTACCAAATTGTGTACAACATTCTTCTGTTTTCGGCATTTAGAAATGAAGATTGATGAAAGCAGACAAAAGAATGTCTCGCCTCCCCAGGGTTCAAGACATTCTCTTGTACAAGACCAACTATTTTGGCATATTCTACCCACTTTCTTCCAAAATATGGTTTGGAGAGAACAGAACGTGAAGACAATTGACTTTTTTTAATGACAAAACTTCCATTTCTCTTATCTCGTAACTATACAGTGACATACTTGTAATTTGGTTCGCTTTTCCTCCAATCTTTTCAACCCAAGAACACATGTTTCCCAAAGAAAATTTCCAACTCAACATACAAAAATACATCTATCACACTTATTTTCCTTCCTATTGTATCCTAATCGTCACTTTAATGACTCTTCTCTCTCCAAATTCGAGAACACAGCATTAAAGCATAATCTGAAATAAAGAAATGACTTCAATAAACATAATGTTTCCGTTATGCTGAATAGTTGGCATATGTATAATTTCCTTACACTTAATTAAAACATTGTTGTGACAGGTCGCGAGTTGGGACAGCAACATAGGTGTTGCGTCATGCTTGAAATGGGCACCTCGTCGTGTCATGTTTGCTGCTGCTTCTAAGGGAGTCCTCACTTTCTGGATACCCAAAGACACAAATTCAGCTGTTGGCAGTTTTGACTACTCCAAAGAGAAATTTTGAGCAACTACTTTTGTTTGTTGTTACCCTGATTACCCCCTCAGAATTTTAAATTGCGTTTCACTGCCTCAGCAGGATCATCATTTCCATGGTAGTGTTTTGGTACAAAACCAGGCCAGATGCCAGATACCAGAGCATCACTGAACCAGAACCGGGAGTTTTAACATATGGAAACCCACGCCCAACCATATATTACTGGTCCAGTTGCAAAACTGGGCAGTGAACCAGACTTGAGTATTGGGCTAGTGGTTCAGTCCCCAATCAAGTAAATCTTTTTTCTATTCTGATTGGTATGGTTTGTTGGTTTTTGTGTTCCGGACTATGTTATACCAACTGGACCATTTGTGTTGTCATCTTGTATGCATATTCAGATTTTCGATCAGAATAGTAAGATGGTTTAAAATTATCATTTTACAAACAAAAGTTCACAAAAACATGTGGCATGTAATGCCGTCCACAATTTTCATCAAAATTCGCAACTTGTGTTGGTGATGAGCTGGCCAATTGGATCAATCTCGTTGAACAAGTTTATGAGTATACACTGGAAACCCATGGTCTGCTTTTAGAGGGAGTAGCAAACCAATGGTAGCAATGGCTGTGATGGGTTTGCAACTAAGACGACAGTTAATGACATGGAAATTGTTCGTTGAACAACTATAGGTTCATTTATGTCCTACTGATTCTGAAGATTTTGACGAAGCCCTATCCAAAATCAAGAAGGATGGCTCGGTGAGTGATCATCAAGAGTAGTTTGATAGGTTGGGCTGTTGGAGAATATGGTGCAACGATGGACACAAAATCCTTGATTGGACGTCCATGGGACCTTAAGAGTGAGATAGCAAACATGTTCAACATGTTTAAACCCAAGTTTTAAAAAGAATACATCAGTTTTTCCCTTTAACGGATGAACTACTAAAACTTGACCAATACCTACCCAACCTAATGAATACATTTCAGCATTAACAATCGAGTTGGGTGTATGATTGTCGACTCGTTTTTTACTCGACTCAATAACCTGATTTTTTGACTTGTGAGTTGGTACGTTAGTAAGAGTCATGATATTAGATAATATATATTTTTATAATAATATACAAGTATTTATTGTAGAAATATAGTATTATATTTATATATGCTAAAAATAAAAGAATACTATTGAAATACAATCAAATTTAAAAGCATATAAAAGAATTATGTTTTAAAAAAAAATATTTATTTTTTGATTCGTGACTCGGAACGTGCCTCGCCTGGATTTGTACCGAGTCACACCACAAAACGCGAGTCATGCTATTAGTCTGGAGCAAGGTCGAGTCAACCACCGAATCGCCTCGTTTTCACATTGTTTTGACTCGGTACGAGACAACTCGTGACTCGTATGAGTTTGACAACCATGGTTGGGTACTTGGGTGTACCAATTAAGCGTTCTCATGGGAGTTGCAAAATAGGGCCCAACGACTTTGTTTTGATTGCAACAAAAAATATACGACTAGTCACAAGTGTTGGCACTAAATCTCACATGTGACTCGGAACGTGAGTCGCCTCACTCGACTCGGACCGAGTCACACCACAAAACGTGAGTCATGCTACGAGTCTGGAGCAAAGTCGAGTCATCCATCGAGTAGCCTCGTTTTTACATTGTTTTGACTCGACTCGTACGAGATGACTCGTGACCCGTACGAGTTTGACAACCATGGTTGGTGTACCAATTAAGCGTTCTCATGGGAGTTGCAAAAAAGGGCCCAACGACTTTGTTTTGATTGCAGCAAAAAATATACGACTAGTTAGAAGTGTTGCCACTAAATCTTTTGGTTGAGGAAGTGAAGAAATCTCACATGTTTAAATTTGAAATAATCATTCTTCGGAATATTTTGTATAATCTCATCATCATGACAGAATTGGCAAGATTCATAAGAAGGCTTTTCGTGCAAGGAGTGTTGGATGTTCTTCTCTAGCCGAGCCAATAGCCTCTCGAAAGTCGGCACTGCAGCATGAATGATTTTGACATCAACTTGAGCCATTCATGCACAAGAGCACATCAGTGTGTAATAATCTGTATGTACTGCAGCATGAACATCTGCCCTGTTGACTTTTTTCCTTTATGTGGTCAAAAGGGGCAAATTTTATGCAATTGCCTGTTTCAAAAGCAAGGTAAATTGCACTAGGAGATCATATGACGCCACTGTAACCAGGTGACCTTGTTAATCTTTCGCAATGCATTTTTTGTCTTACAAAAGCTGCATCGTCCATTCGTCCTGCATCTATATAGAGATTGGATAGAAGAATTCTTCCAGGGCCATGAGATGGTTCTGCATTTGCCAAACATTCAGCTGCCCTTTCTCCCATTTCGACGTTACCATAGGTTCTGGATGCTGATAACAATGTGCCCCATATTACAACATCTGCCTTCATTGGCATGCTCTTTATGAGTTCCTCTGCTTCATCTAATCTTCCCGCTCTACCCAAAAGATCCACCATACAACCATAGTGCTTAATGTTCGGCTCTATATTGTACACATTTTTCATCCTTTTGAAATGTCGCTCACCCTCTTCTACCAGACCAACATGGCAACACGCACTTAGTACTCCAATAAATGTGATAGAATTAGGTTTGATCCTTCGTTTCTCCAAGTCAGAAAATATTTCCAGAGATAATCCTGCGTGACCATGCATGGCCAAACCACATATAATCGCATTCCATGGTGAGATGGTGAACACATTGTCTCTGACTTGATTAAAGACTTGTAATGCATTCTTGATGCTCCCACATTTGGCATACATGTCGATAATGGCTGCGCTTAGATTGTCATTTATGGGGATTGACTGATTGATTATATATTCATGAGCCCATCTTCCTTGTTGCAATGTGCCCAAATTAGCAACAGACGAGAGCATGCTTACCATTGTTACTTCATTTGGTTTAATACCATTGGACATCATGTCATTAAAGAGTTCCAAAGCCACAAGTGGTTGCTCAGTTTGTGAATATCCAGAAATCATCGAGCTCCATGAAAAAACATCTCTAGCCGGCATCCTGTCAAATAATTCTCTAGCCGAATCCATCATATTATTTCTAACTAGCCCTGATATTAAAGCATTCCAGGAAGGCAGATGGTTTTTAATTCCTATTTTGAACTGAATTTGGGCAAGTTCGATTTTATGGCAAGCTGCATAAAAGTGGATGATTGTCGATTGTACAAAGTCGTGAAGGTCAAATCCTAGCTTAACACTAATCCCATGAAACTGCTGACCTTCGCAAAACGCACTAATTTGGCCACATATTGAAATTATGTCCACCACCATAACATCATTAGGAAGTATCCCACTGTTTAGCATTTCTTGATATAACATCAAAGCTTCCTTCAAACTTTCAACACGTAAAACACATTCAATAATGGTTCCCCACGAAACAACATCCCTTTCCGTCATTTTATCAAACAAATCTCTCACCAAGGCGGGTAATTTGGCCTTAGAGTATCCATTCAACATCACATTCCACGTAACTATATTCTTATACGACATCCCATCAAACAAAATCCGCGCATCATCCAGACACGAACAAGCACAATACACATTAACCAAATTCGTCACAACAAGATTACAATCATGAAACCCCGATTTAGCAACCAAACCATGAAGCATCTTGCCAACATTCTTATCTTTATTACAAACATGCGTATAAGACGACAACACACTAGACAACGTAACATGATTAGGAAGCAAACCCAATAACCGCATTTCCTTAAAAACGTCCACTACCACATCATACCAATACCCATTTTGAGCCAATGCAGTAATGACAGTAGTAAAAGAAACCGTGTTTTTGTGAGGCATTTTATCAAACAGTTGGCGGGCATGAGTAAAACGACGAAACTTGAGATAAGCAGAAAGCATAATGTTACTAGAGACGGGATCATACGAATGAAGAGACGAAACCCAGATGGATTCTGCATCATTTAGGGAATTAGAAAGATTGGCATATAAGTTGATTAAGGTATTAGTAATGAAGATATTGGAATGATGGCCAGACTTGATGATATGAGAATGAAGATTTTGGGCATGAAGAAGAGATGGGCATGACTTTAATGTTTGTACGAGTGTATATTCTTGGTTTGATAAGTGTTGTTGTGTTGTTGAGTAGCAACGAAATGCAGTTGGAAAGTATTTGTTGCTAATTTTCATTATTATTTAAAACTTCACTTCTTGATGATGATGATGGTGATGGTGATCATTGATGAATCCTAGTGTCTTTTACATGCTAGTCTCTTTTTTTACGATATAGGGTTGGATGTTTAGGAAATTTTTAGATAATTCGATACGGGTCTCTTATTTCCATCTTTTATTTTCTATTTTTATCCGTAAAGATGTAATAATCTACGTACAGTGTATAACTGTTTATTACACAATAATGAATTGTAATTAAGAAAAAGAAGGTGGAAATAAATACACACTTCGGGACCTTAACATGTTACTATTCTTTCTTTAATAACATGTTACTATTTCGGGTGAAGTACAAGATTCATCACCGTAGTGGTTCGAAAATCCCACTTTCCGTCCTTTAAGCAAAAGGTGAGTTTTTTTTATCCTTGTAATGGGTTTTGCATCCCTACCGTTATAACATCTCCGTTAACCTCCCTTACATGCACGTGAGGGCATTTTGGTCATTGGTGTTCAAAGATCGATGTGCAATGTTCATACATGTTCATGTTTACACATAAATAACTTATGTTCGCATATTAAAGCCCTGTGTTTATACTTGAACAACTCAAATTTATACCTAACCCCTCGTGTTCACAAATGCTCATGTTAACCTTTGAATACATGTGGAATTTCACATCATAATAAATTCATAGTTTTTTTACAAATTTAACATTTATCTTTTTCAATTATGTAGAGTTTTTTTGTTGGAAAGAAAGGAAAAGAATGTGAAGGATTTTTTAAATGTTTGTCTTCTTGAGTTTTATTTAAAGAAGGAAAAGAAAGGAAAGGAAAAGATAAAACTATGTATTTTGTTTAGAATTCTTTCCTCCCAATTTTGGGATGATTTGAAAGGAAAGAGAAAATTCACACATTCTATTCTATTCATTACTCTTCTCTTCTTTTCCTTTCTTTAAAAATTGAACTCGAGAATATAGCATTAAGTTCATTTGGTTCTGCGGTATGCCTCAATCCTGTCAATTCATGACTTGATGACAATACGATGTTCTTTATTCCAAAATAATCGAATTCGTCACATATTAAAGAGGGAATCATGCCTATAATTGTGATGCTTTCGTGTACTATTTTTATCAATGAATGAGTTCTTTAATAATGGCTTGGATGTGATCCTTACTTCTATTCCATGTAACAGGTAATGTAAAACAAATGGGTATTTCCAACCCATATAGTGACTTGTGCCAAAAAAAAAAAAGTTGCATCCAACCTTGAATATCATAGATCAAATGATACTGCCACCACGTGACTACATGCGCTCACAAGATGAAGATTACCACAGGTTCAAACTTTGCCAAAGGCAAGTGGAGAAAATATATTTTGTGCTCCATGTGTGAGGATGGTGCTTCACCGGGCATGATATCTGATTGATCACCAAACCGCGATGACCTCCGTTCAGATTACGAATGGGCGTATGATGTATATTGTGTTTAGTTGGCGATTACCCGAAGGTAGAGAACTCTCTATACGCCAAAAAGAGGGTAATGTGTATGTCGGCTATCTTGGTGAGAGTGAATGCCCAAGTAGAGGAGGGTTTCTCCCTTTATATAGGACACTCTAATTTAGGGATAAATCTTATGTTTATGGAACGGATCAAGATAATATTTTATCTTGATTTAGTTGTTATAAGATGTATATCCAATTCGGAATTAAAGCCTATATTTGAGGAAAGGATTATGATCCTTTTAAATGCAATCAGCGTCTGCCGCCAAGCTTTGTATGTGAGACCCTTCGTATGTACAGAGGGGTATATCATCAGTTGCCATTCAAGAAGAATTGAAAAATGAAGAAATAAAGCATGCTGATGCTGGAGATGAGCTGATAGCAAAGCAGTCTATCTATGGATGCATTGAAGAATAAGGAGAAAGAGTTCTTTGCGAGAAGAACTCAAATGAGTGAAGAATATGCTCAAGGTAGACAACGTTTTTTAAGCTTAAGACTTCTTCGGAAAAGGCCTGAGAAATTCAAAGCTGTGAGTTAGCCTTTTTGCTCTGATACCACTTGTTGGTCCTAGTTTATTAAACATTTATGAAAGTAATTAACAAAGCAAGTAACACAACACAAAGTATTTCTTTTTAATATTAATTCTTTATTGATTCTGAATCAGAAAATTACAATGTGTAGTATGGAAATAAGTCTTGATGAAATCTACTACTTAATTACAACTTAATTGAATGACAAATTACTATGGCAGGATGCGAATACAATAATATAAAACCTTGTGTGTGTTTGTGTGTGTGTGTATTTTTAATCTATGGAATGAAGAGGCAAACCCTCTCTATTTATAGAGAGAAGTTTGCATGGTTGGATCCAAGTAGAAGCAACACATGCCACTCGCACTGTGGTTGCATGAAGAGTAATGATGGCTTTTCTTCTACAGGGGTGAGTTGATGTCTTTACAATTGGGTGGCTTTACACAAGGATCAAGACAGAATGTCACTTTGTCATTAAGAGCTTTATTCCCCACCAATTGTTTTGTCAGTGGATCCAAGGTTTGAAACCATCACTGATGAACTATGTCTACAGTCAGTGATAGGTGGAGGGAGCTACTGATGTGGGGTTCATTAGCTGGGATCAGTGAGTCATTTGTCAATACTCACACATCCTATTTTATTTTTTTTTATTTTTTTTTGTCATGTGTTAATTCTTCAACATGTCTACTAATTTCCTTCCGTTGGCATGTTATGTCTTGAAGATTTTCTTCAAATCACTTGAACATGACTTTTGGCGAATCACAAGATCAACAATGTATTCACTGAACTACATACAGTGAAATACATATTCAATTATAATTAATTCTATCATTGGGATTTTTTATCCCAACAAGTCAACCTAAGACTTCTTCTCCACACTGATCTTCCATTGGAATGTCTTCTCTAGCATCTCAAGAAGATCAGTGGAGAAATTTCCTTTCCTCTTCTTCCTCAGAACCTCATACACCTCTACCCATTCTAAGAACCCAAACATATCAACATTGGCATCTCTGACTGCTTTGAAGTTGAAAGGATTGTTGCCTTTGTAGACAGTCAGGTCCATTTTTCCAACTTTAATGGCCCATTGAAGGTCAAAAATGGATCTAGAAGAAGTCTGTATTACACCAGCCGCACATATTCATTCCACTAGTCTATGTGCTTTTTAGTCTTTTTAGCTCGCTGTTTCTCCTTCTTGGCGGTTATCCTAGCAATCGCCCTTTTTTTGTAGAGCAGTGGAGTCTAGCCTCTTTGCTTGTGCGTCTAATTTCTTTTGGGTACAAGAGACCTAGCACAAAGCCAAGTTGAACAAAAATATCCATTTTAATTAAAATTCTAATATAAATAGAGAAAAGTAGCCATTTTAATTATAAATAGTAAGAATAGAATTAACAAGTCAGCAAACAAAAGAAGACTTCATTTCATTCTAAAATGGGGGTGTGATTGGTTAAAACAAAGGAAGGAAAATGAAAAAGAAAGAAATGCTAAAGAATATTAAGAGATATTATCACTGGATAAACTGCTTTACTTGTACTAAAGAATCATTCCCACTATCATAGATACTATTTGGTAATTGAAAATAGCATATACTAAATAAAACATTTTAATTATATTCCTAACATATTAAGCTTTTTTAAATTAATAAAAATCAACTACCTAATGCAATTGTCTTGTAAGGCATGTGCATGAACAACAGGCACGTCCCGTGGATTTAGAGGTCCTGCGCAATAACATAAATTTGAACCCTCTAAACACCAAAAAGTTTCATTAATAATAAAAAGATAGAAAGTAGCCATATTTGTGAGATGTTCTAAGCCAACTTCATGTTCCCAATCCGCAAAACCTTCATCAGCTAACTGACCTTTCACATGCCCTATTCTAAGTATTTTAAAGCAAAAACAAAAAAAAAAAACCGATCAATCCCTTTGGAATATACTAGCTGTAACAACTCGTAATTTATTATCGAGCGGTTAGTTTTAATCCTAATTAATTATATTAATTAAGTACATTCAGACAAATCCTAATATCGTATGATTATTAGCTACCTAGTCAAATGCCCAAAATCTCTACGTATTCGAAAATTATACATTTAGTTACAAGGCATTATCGAGTCCGTTTTACTTACGAGTATTAACTATTTTAATGAAAAATAATGAAACATTACAAACATATATGTTACTAGACTTGAAATATATTTATACATCTACAATTTATTAAAAATAAAAATGGAAAACAC
>JAOEHQ010001193.1:0-19315 GCA_025447715.1 Asclepias incarnata
AGTCACGAAATTACACAAAACATTGTAACGTTATATAATTATATGTAGAACACAAAAAAGAAATAAAAACATAGTAATATTATACAATTCATTGTAAAAGTTAAAAGAAAGATGAAAAGTTGAAATAAAGAGGATAGAACACATAAAAAACATAGTAACATTATATAATTATATGTAGAACACAAAAAAGAAATAAAAACTTATTAACTTGATACAATAAGCTGTAAAAAGGAAAAGACGAAGAAAGAATATATATATATATATATATATATATATATAAACACATAATATATATTTGACTTTATATCTTGTTTAAAAATATTTATATAAAAATTGTAAATAACATGTAAATACGTATATGTATAACCTTTATGTTAAATCTCCATGTTTGATGTTGTATACACAATTTAAAAAAAAAAAAAAAAAAGTTATGAAAAAAATTTAAATTACATAAATAACTATTCAAACTTTGACTAAAAGTGATCCAAATGTTGAAATGCTAAATGTTATATTTAATGTTTAGAGTTAAATGTTACACTAATATATTTAGAAGTAATGTTGAATATTCTACTAATGTTATTAAAAGAAAAAAAAAATGTAAAACTCAGGATTCGAACCTGCATAAACTACCCCAAAAGAGAAGCTCTCACCGCTTCCTCCAAGCAACAATTTTGATATTAATTTGCATTACCTAATATATGAACTGTTTTAAAATTCGGATAAAAATCACGACACTAAAACCCATAAACGTTTTTTTTATTTTTAAATATATAATCATATAATATTACCTGGGTAGTAAATTAAGCCATTTGATCACAAGGTTGCAAGGCAGGTAATTAACATCTTCATCAAATTATAATATATAACTATACCTCGGAATACCACATGTTATTGTGAATAAGGGGGAGGAGTCATGTGTTCTAAATTTCCAACATTCTCAAATTCTACCAATAAAATTCTACCAACTCATTTCAACTCTTTAGCCCTCCCAACCAATTTTCAGTGGCGCCCATGAGATTTCAGTCTTCCTAAACTTTTTATTTTTCCCCCCTTGAACTATTAAACTAAACAATTTATAACTAAAACACATAACATTTTATTAAAAATTAAAAAAGAAAAGTACATAAATCTTAAAAGGAATATTGCAACATTTTTAAAAAAATAAAAATAAACTAAATTTAAACATATACTAAAACTAATTATTCATCCTAAAACATATTAAAACATAAGACAAATTACATATTCCATAAAATTTAAACATACTAATAATAACTTTTTAAATTATAATTAATATAATAACTTTTTAAATACTTTAAAACTAATTTATAACATTTTGTAACCAATTTATAAATAACTTAAAATTTCAAGGGTTAAAATAAAAATTGATGTATATTATATGATATGTTTAATGATATATCTAAAGTTTAAGGGCTAAAACTGATAATATAAAAATTTTAACATATCATCTTCTTTAACCTGCAACATCTCCTTTTCTTTTGAACCTGCAACATCACGACCTCTGATGATGAAAACGATAACATGATTTTTTTTTTACATAAATAGTCCCTCTAACGGTCACTTGGCAAGGCTCACCACCGGGCTTTAAACCCGTCGACCATACCTCCCAAAGCAACCCGCCGGGGCCGGGGTGGTGTTACCACAGGTGTAAAGGGTACCCGGCGCCTACCGGTCAAGCACTCCGCCTGCTCTAAGAGCACACGGAGTGCCCAGCGGTATGCCACCGGTTTGGCCCCACCGTCGACAAACATCGGCACCGATATGGCGGGCTAGGATGGGGCGGAAGTGGGAGGACTGTCCGGCGAGCTTGAGAAGAGAAAGAGAGGGTGTAACAGTCATAAGATCGTTTTCTTGACCCAAATTTTCAAAAATTTGATTGTTGGATATTAAACTAAAAAAAAATCAAAACACATTTTTAACCCAAACAAAACACAACCATTTCTACTACTTTACATACATCTTTCACAACCAAAACAACCATTTCACTACCAAATCATGGATCCAAAAAAAACAAAAAAAACGGTTGCAAGCGGGTCTTAAAGTCGTGGACGGGCCACTTGAAATCAACCCGTTCGCCCGAGTTCTCAACCCACTTATTATCATCCTCAACCACCGAGTCCTCAACCTTACTATCCTCAACCACCGAGTTCTCAACCAATTTAATACTTTCTATTTTTTTTTAATTCTTATTTTATATTTATTATTTATACTTGTATTATTTACACCAATATTATTTTTATAATATGTAGAAGTTGACGTTCAAGAAGTTCAAGCGCAAGATGATCCGAAGAAAAAATTCACGAAACGAGCGGATAAAAAAGCTTGAACGGCGGAAGAAGAGTTGGCTTTGGCAAAAGCTTGGGTTCATATCTCGACATGTAGAATAGTCGGGAATGAACAAGCTCGAGATAAGTTTTGGGAACAAATCTTAGATCATTTCGCCTAAACCGTGATAGGAACTACTAGAACTCATCATAGTTTAAACATAAAGTGGAGTACAATGAACGGTGTCATGAGTGTGTTTAACGGCCTATACCACCAATCGTTAATACTTTATTATACCACCAATCGTTAATACTTTATTATTAAATACGTTTTACTTATTCGCACTTTATTTATTATTAATACGTTATATTTATTAGCACTTTATTTATTATTAATACGTTTTATTTATTAGCACTTTATTCATTATTAATACGTTTTATTTTTATACTTGTATAAACGTCTTAAGGAGAATGGGTGCAATGATCTTGACGTGATGACTAATGCCTTGGCCAATTATAGCACCAAAACAAACGGCAAAGCTTTTACTCATTTAGGGTCTTGGGAGGTAGTCAAAGACCACTCTAAATGGTTGGAACAACCATGTGTTGGTCAAACATCTTCGTCCCATTCCAACAAGCGATGAAAGTCGTCAGAGGCGGGAAACTATGAGTTGGCTATCAACGACACCGATACTATCTTGTCGGATTTGAATGAGGATACAACCCCTACTCGTCCAAGAAAAGGGAAAAAGCGTGTTGGTTCAGCATCGTCAAAGGCTAGTATTGTTGAGGCCGTCGAATCATACACGACATAGAAAACACAAATGATGAAGGAGCTTACAGATAAAACGCAAGTACTTTTGGACTTACAAATCGCATGCACAAGCCACTGAAAAGGCCCAATATCGAGACTTCAAGCTCTTCAACTTGCCACACGATAACATCACCGATCCAACAATGTTAGCGTGGACTCTTGACAAAAAAAGAACGTGCAATCACGGCGAAACATGGATGGCCGTGTAATTTTTAGATATCTATTTGTCGTAGTTTTATTTTTATTATTATGCAATGTACTTTTTAATTATTAATGAAATGTTGGTTTAATATCATTGTTTTTAAATAATGTTTAATTTAATTATTAAAAAATCAAAAAATTTGGAAGGGTTGAAATCTCATGACCGCCAGTAAAAATGATGGTTGAGAGAATTGGAGGGCTGGAATGAGTTACAGAATCTTATTGGTGGGATTTTGAAGGGTTAAAAACCTTGATCTCATGACTCCTTGTTCTCTAAAGGATTCCAGAACGTCATTTGCACATTGTAAATCACAATGCAATGGGTTAAAGCCAAAGATAAACAAAATGGTCTAACATCAGGATCCTATTCGAATTCTATACAGATAAAAGACCCAATTAGTCCCAAATGATAGCCCCAAGTTAGTATAAACCTGGTTGAGGATTTACCTTAAAAGGTGTCAATTTTTTTTTTTTGTGTGATAAATGTGACTAATTTGACAAGTCTACAAACATGTTTAAAAATATTTGTGCTAACACATGACATATCAAAAGTTAATATTAAAAAAGACACGTATTTCTTAAATATTACGATACGTGTTGATCAAAGGATGGTTCAATACTATTTTAATACTGATAGATTGGTGTCAAAATGACTCCAGTGTACACCATTTACTCATTTAGGTATAACATTTACTTGAATAATTTAATCATAATTTAATTCGTGCATTTTTACTTTTACATCATTTACCACAGATAGTGTTTTAAGGGATAAGTGTTTAAAAATATAGTTAATTATACACATATATCTATTGTGTGTATTCAATTAAAATTTTGTATATTGTAGGTATTTAACTTTTAAATATCTGTTACTATAACCAAACAAAAATTTACAAACCGACAACATAACACTGGATGTAGTAGCTTATATGGACGTAATGTATAACCGGGTATATACAATAACAAAAATTTAAAAGTTGGATACACATAATAAATAATATTTTAATTGGATATGCATATTATCGTGCGTAATTAACACATTTCCACACACCTTATCCCTTTGAATATGTATGGATACTATGCTTTATAGTTTGTACATTGTAATGCATTAGTTTGTACATTGTAAAGTGCGAACTGGAATATATGTTGTGTGGTCTGTGCATGTTGATACCAATACGGTACTGGAGATTAATGGGTTTCCTCCGACTTACCCTTAATTCTTTTGATACACGTACTAATCAATAATCATCTCCCAATACTTAAGCTATGGTTGTAAAAACCCAGCCGTTAAGGCGTTAACTAATATTTGACCTCTTTTCCTGTTTACTTTCAAGACGTAATGTTTGATTGATTTTGTATGAGATATCTAAAAACTTGGGGACAATCTTCTCCAAGTCTATTTTTAGTAGTAATTTTGCATAAGATGTCAAAAACATGGTGGAATTCTTCTCAAAGGTCTGATTTTCAATAATTTTGTAGTCTAGTTTTAAAACCATTTATTTAAGAGCTTAACGACGATCGATCTTCAATTTGAAAAAGTCTCAGAGTTATCTAGAAGCAGATCGACTCAACCTATTTTGGGGCCGGTTGTATGCCATATAAACTAGACCAACCCACAATTTAATTGACCGGAAAACATAATTATATACAAGTGGTGAGTACTGAACTACTGATGAGTAGACGTACAATTGATATTTATAGAATGTGTCACTTTATGTAGGTGACAACATAAAGTAATCTTATATCTAAGAAGATTTCTATGACGTTTTATATATAATAACAGAAACGGGGAAGAATTTATTTTGAGACTAATCGGAAAAGTCAAGCCGTTGCTGTACCGTACTATTAACCAATGAAGTTTGAACCGGGTCTCTATTTATTTCCATCGCCATTGCTAGATTTTTTCACTGATCATCCCAAAATGTTAACCAATGAAGTTTGGACCGGGTCTCTTATGAGATCTTTTGAGGCCTTATTGTTAAGACGTGTTTGTCTTGTATAAAAATATCTAGGATAATGATAGAATACAAATAATTTATCAACCATCAATAAATGGATTGGTTTTTGATGGAATTTGAGACCTTAAGGTCTTGGATTCAAATTTTGATGTGAGCAAAATGTTTTCAAGAATAGAGATATGAGTTTTCCTAAAAAATGAGTTTCCACTAGAATTGGAGTTGGGTATATGAAGAGGCACGCTGTTGAACCCAAATTTACCGTTCAAATAATAATAATAATAATTTACAAAAAGAAGTTATAACATATGTATAAAATGCGTAAGATGCATTTAGAAAATTAACACCTTCTCGTATCTGTTTGAATGTTAAGCTTAATACGCTTTTATTAACTTTATATTGTTTAATCAATTTAATTACGCTTTTATGCATGCCCGTACAATGCGGCGACAATGGTGGTAGCGGCGTAGGTATGTTGGTGGCGGCGACGGCGACGGGTGGCGGGAGTGGTGGCGGCGGTGATGACGTGGTTATTAATATAAAGGTAATTGATTTTCAAAGGGGTTGTGTAGTTATTTTAGGAGTTGATGGATTTATGCTGTAAATTATTTTATTAAAGGTATTATAGTTATATTATGTGAAGATATTTAAATTAATGAATAAAAGAGAGAAGAGTATTTTAGGTATAAAGGTTCATTATTTGAGAAAAGGGGGATGGGGGTGTTTACTTTATATAGGACTATAGGAGTAAAGATGTTAGACTTAATTTCTTGACATAAGTTACGTTGTGGGTATTTTTTCTGAGGATGTTACTCTGCAGTAGTCGGGGCACGGTTAAAATACCCACGTCTACCTCATAATAGTTAGTTGTTCGAAATATGTCATTCAAAAAAAAAAAAAAAGGTTACGTGAGTAAATGAGCGGAGAACAGAAGTCGCGTTGGCGTTTCCTACATTACTTGCATTCGAATGAAGTTACAAATGTATATACTAGACCTATATATGTTAATGCACAACTTTTTAATGCAAAGTGTGTTTAATAACTTATGGGAAAAATAAATGCTTGCAAAGCACCTCTTGTTGTTGGTTGTTGAGTTCATGACTAATAATACAACTACTACATATCAATAATGTGAGCTTCATTATGCTTTCTGTATTTGTGCAACTTTTAATAACTCTTATTATGACTTATGTATAATAGTGCAATTAATAAATCAATATATATGGTATTGATCATGGCACAAAAAGCTTCCCACCTTTTCGGCATGTCATTATGGATTTCGGCTTGCTGTTACTCTTCCTTTGAAAAAAAAAGTTGTGTATGACCAAAAATTGAACGCTATTTACAATAACTTTATGATTCAATTCGCATTACATTTTTTTTTTAATTTATTTTTGGAATGGCAAATTCGCATTACATATATTGATAACCGAGAGCTCTGAATGATTAAAAATTGTAGTCTCAACGATAATATGACAGAAACAAAGTATTTTAAGTATTTTAAGAGAGTGTCTGTCAAAACTAGCCGACGTAAATATATTTATTAAATCCTAGCTTCTTTTAGAAACAACTTCATTTTTTATTTTTTATTTTTAAACGGCCAAAAAGGTGTATTATTAATAAAGAAAAAACATAACTTAACTAGTTACGCAACTGAAAGTCGAAAATTAGGCCTCCACTAGAAAGTTCCAAGTCTTTAACTTCTAGGGAAACCTGAATTTTTTTAAAACTAGAAACTATGAAAATTATCTAATTTAGAAATCATTTTTTTTTTAAAACTATATATGGTTTACCTAGAAACCAATGACGTGTCAATTTTATTATTTACTTGTTCGGCTATTTGCATAAAATAAAAATGAACTTTACTTAAATTCCTAAATCAAGAAAGCAACCACAAAAATTATCTAAATATAGAAATCAACCTTCAAATTTTGTTTGGACAAATAGCACAAGAAGGTTTGAAATTGAATGATTTTTAAATGCCTGGTTCCAACTTTATTTTGATCAATAAAGGTATCCAACTTTCTAAAAGTTGAAAATAAAACTTTTTTATAGCATTTTTAACCATGGTTTCCATTAAGTTTTTAAATGACTTTTTGTCATAATAACTTTCCGACAAAGAGTGAGTAACGTGAAATTTTCCAAAAAAACCCATTAGATTGCGGTAAAATTTGAGCAAACTAACTTTCTAAATTTTTTTTCATGACGGTTTATCTAGTCGCATTGTGACATTGGTTGAAAAATGAAGAGGTGATTCCTCCACGTATGAAAATTATGTATCAATTATCAATCTTTTTTTTTAGAACGGCAGCAATATATTAATATATGGAGCAACTAGCAAGGCGCTAGTTGCCAATAAGTACAATTACAATTACAAAGAAAAGTAAGAGATACAAAATAAATCTCAACACGAAACAAGACAGTGACCAAAGCATTAGGACTTTACTGCTAAGACTACAAAAGGGATGAAAAAACTCATGCTGATTACGATACACGAGACATGAGAAAAATCCCCGTCAGCAGAAGTCGTGTCACCGGTTTTCACTCTGTGACGTTTTTGATGTAATCACAAACAAGTCTCAATTATCAATCTATACTTACCATTTAGACTACCATACAACAATTTGTAAAAAACTACCAAAATTTGGATTTAATAGATGGATTTTGTTGCAAAATTATGTCATGCACACCATTTTTCAAATGCATGATATTTTATTTGTAAAACCACATACCATTACTTGGAATTTATGAGTAATCTTTGTTTCGGGTTTAATTAATTATTTTGCTCTTTCATCTATAGATTATTGAATCTAGATGACATGTTGGTAAATTTAGTTAGTTTCTTAAAATATACTATCAAGTACGTCTAGCCTAGCCTATAGCGACTTCAAGTTCATTGCACACTACACATATTTGTGAATCATAAGCCTATACTAGCGTGGTACCGCGCAATGCTGCGACAGTAGTGGTGGCGGCGGCGGCGGGGGGTTGTGTAGGTAATTGATGTAAAGGGGATAATATATGTATTTTAAGAGTTAAGAGATAAATGATACAAATAGATGAGAGGGTATATTAGTCATTTCGCATATCCTAAAAGTGTAACTTTTCAACATGGGGTCTATAATTTTTATGTAGTAGTATAGATATTTGGAATCATACGATGCATGATAACATGTTTCTACTTTTCTCGTTGATTTTTGTCATATGTACGTTGTAGATTGTACACTATGAAATGATGCACATACCATGGCTGTTTCCATTTTTTTATTTGATATTTTACTATAATTACAATTCTAATGTATATCAAGAAAATTGATATTTTGATGTGGCTTTGAAATTGTTGATTTGAATATCTATACTACTATATAAAGCATCAATCCCCCTCCTCTCTTTTATCCTCAAATTACAACTTTAAACTACCCAAAATATCCTTCTTTTTATTTATTAATTCAAAATCTACACTTGATATATTTATAATACCTTTAATGAAATTAATTTACAACATCTACCCCTTAACTCCTAAAATAACTATACTACCCCATTTTACATCAATAACATTTACAGTAATAGCCTATACTACTCGTCGCCGCCACCACCACCACCACCACCACCACCAGTCGCCACCACCCATCCCCGCCACCACCACACAGCCGCTACCACCACCGTCACCACCACCATTACCGTCGCATCCTGCGAGCATTCGTCTAGTTAATCATTTATATTTGTCTCAAAAAGAAAAAAAATTCCATTTATGTTTGTCTCGGATTAAGTATTATGGGCTCAAATGTTTGTGATAATTGTGTTCTCTAGACTTGCTTGTTTCTTCTTACAAATGGAGCTACAACCTTAAACCTTAATGGCACTACCAATTATATCTTTCACTATTCTTTACAAAAAAAAATAATAATAATAAAATTAAATAAAAAAATTAATTCTTTCATTATTAACAACCATTGGATGACTTTTAACACTTGCTTTATAGCCCTTGGATATGTAATTACTAGTTTAATTTTTTAATTCAAAATTAAGTACGTATTAATTAGCTACAATAAAGTTTGACTTTTGAATTGTATTTTTCTTTAATTTTTAATTGAGTATTAATTCTGTATTAATTACGTAATAGGTTTAGTGTTAACTCATATATTGTTGATTTGATTTGTTATGTATTTTAATGTCAACGAGTTAAATGTTAGACTTTAAACACATAATAAAAAAAAGGAAATGATAGACAAGCTATATTGGTAGGGTAAGTTAAAACTATTTATAATGTAACAATGTGATAATGACTTCCAAAATTAAACTCATGGAAAAATAATGGATCCATTTTCTAAAAACACTTTCAAAATAAAGTTTTATATTGAATTGAAACAATTTATGATTTTGTGTATATTTGTGCCTCCTCACTTGCTTTAACAAAAACTTGGATCCTACTTTTACCTTATTTTTATCTCCTTTAATATTCTTGAGTTTGATTTTGTTATAATCTTATTTTTGTTTACAGATAATGGTTTTTGATGTCCAAGAACCAAAAAGTGTATACATGCTTGTGCACAAGTTTAAGTTGTAAGTTACAAGTATACATATTTTTAGAAAGGCATTATCTATCACGGTTCTAATAATGAAATAGGTGAAAGTCTTTTTTTTTTTTTTTTAGGTCTTGTTAATGACAGCTCTACGGGATGTCGTTAACGTGTATAAATAGTTGTATCTTTTATCATAAAATTCATGGGTTTAGCTTTTGATATGGAATTTATAATTTTTATGCACGTTAATGACAGTCTCTAGGGCTGTAGTTAGCATTTTTTCTTCTTTTTTTTTGGGTTACAAATAATCACTTTATCTTAAAAAGTTTTTGTAGTATTAACTGTTACAACATGATTTTAAAGACGGTTTCACACCCCCATGTGTTTTCGACTATCCGTTGCCTTCTTTTTTGCAAAATATATGGAAAATATTTTGACTCATTAACATGTGTAGGTTAAAATCATGGTGGATAAGTCGTTAGGTATCATACAGTTATCAATATTTTTGACAATAAAACTTAGGGAAATGATATTTCCCTAAAATTAATTGAATCCTCTCGCGTATTATGCATGTGGCAAATTGGTATTGGTATTCATTATATAATAACCTTCTCAGTAAGCCGACCAGGGAATTTTTGGTAACCCGACCAGACCCTTTAACAGCGACGTCGCTGCTAAAGGGGTATACCTTTAGCAGCAAGGTCGCTGCTAAAGGGTAGTTTCTCTCTCTTAATAATAAATCAAATAGGGTCATCTGACACACCTGCTAGCACACTGCTAGCACACTTGCTACAGTATATATTTTTGTTTTGTTGTATGTGCCATTTTAATTCAGCCGTTGGATCATCTGACACACCTTAAGATCATATCTATCCATGCATAAAAAACTAGTCTTTCTCTCTCTTTTTTTCAAGAATATATAACCCCATGAATCTTTTATCTTTGGTTTTTAAAAACTTGAATTTCCTTGCATTAGCATGAACACAACAGCCTACTTTCTTTCTTGTATTCTCAAAAACTTGAATCTTTTATCTTTGAAGTTGGTGACCCTTTAGCAGCGACGTCGCTGCTAAAGGTATACCCCTTTAGCAGCGACGTCACTGCTAAAGATATGGTACGGATCTGACGCATGCCATTAATATTTGTGACTTTTGTACGATGTATCCGTACCATACCTTTAGCAGCGAGCTAAATGGGTGGTCGGGTTACTAAATTGCCTGGTTGGTCTACCAGGGGGCTTTTTTTTTTCACTCTCCTTTTTCTCAACTTCATTTCTTTCTCTTCCCCCAATCGATCTTCCCCTTATTTTTTTCAATGCAATCTTGAATCAACAATAAACACCCAATCGACCTTCATTCCTATATCCCAAAGATGAAAACATCAGTGCCGCCGGTCTTCATAAATCCCCACCACAACGCCGCCGTTCATATCAACCATCATCGCCGGCTACCCTATTTCCTACAGCTGTTAAATGCTATTTGTTAATTTTTGCAATTTATGTCTAAAAAAAAAACCTTTCATCGGATCCCCCCACCACCACCACCAGATGATTAAATCGTACCACCACCAGTCTTCATACATCTTCATTGGTCGCTACGTTGCTGTTATAGTCGCAAGGTCTGTTATTTATTTATGTATTTATTACTTTGTTAACTAATTATGGTTTTAATTGTTGAGTTTAATTATGATTATAATTATATGAAGATGGATGAGACGGAAACAGAAAGTGTAGTAGCTGGGATCAAGAAATCAGGATAGTTTCAAACCAATGGTTTTATTGGTGGTAAATGGATTGATGCTTATGATGGCAACACTATTGAGGTACATTTATTTTTCTATTATATATATTTTTTATATAAAATTGAGTGTTAGATATGAACAAGTTTCTGTTTAGTGGTTGTTGCCAACTGTATTTATAAGTGGATCTGGTAGAAATTTACTGAATCGTTGAATTTACATTGAATGGAAGCTAACCCATAACAAAAAGGATTCAATTTGAAACTACTATTCAGTTAAACTCCATGTCTTTAACCCGAGGACGGTGATCCTTTTCTTATCTCGAAGCCAATATTCATTGCAAGTTCTGCTTCACTATGTGCAGTTTTTGTTCTGGGTTCTTATACTTTTATTTCAATGCCAACATCAGTTCCATGTATGCAACGTGTGGTTTATTGAAGGGCACTTGAATTGTTTTCTAATATGCATAAGTTAACCTTCATTCAAATATACAATAATATATGATGCAATCAAGTATTGAGTGAGCCTTGAAGCAAAATGTAGTTTACTCCTTTGTGATCCAACAGAAGTCACATTCTACTTCTCTTTTAATAGGCGAAAAGTATGCTAGATACATAGTTTTGTTAGTTGATTTTGTGCGTTGTGTTGAAGAATGTGCTTAACTGCTGAAGAAAGGGGCTGAGTTTTTATATTCATTTAATTTAAGTATTTGATTTGGTTAGTTTAGGTATTTCTTTGCTTAAGTGTGTTAATTTTGTTATTTGATTTGTTTTTTTCAATATTGTTGAATTGTTGCTTAAGTGGTGGCTTTTTTGGTTTTATTAGCAAGAAATGGAAGTTGAGTGTCATTTTGCAAGCTTGGTCAAGCTATACACATGGGATCCAAATTCTACCTACATTCATGAGCCACCATATTAAATATGATTAACAAAACATGAAAATAATAATTCAATATTTTGGACTGAAATGATTTAGGAGAGGATGTAAGCTTTTGTTTTAACTTGTATGGCTGCTGTTCTCTTTCCAGATATACAAGGCTGCTGGTCAGGATACAATGTTGGCTGGAGCAGAGTATGGAAGTGGAAGCTCAAGTGATTGGGCTGCCAAGGGTCCCATGTTATTGGTAAGTCGGGTTCCATCTTTACCCTTTCAAACATCTGGCTTGAACTTTTTTTTTAATAATTTTAATTATATGCCACAGGGGTTAAAGCAGTAATTGCAAAGAGCTTTGAGAGGATCCATAAAAGTAACTTGGTGGGAATGGGTATAATACCACTGTTTTTCAAAGCCGGTAACATTAGTGAGATCCGAAATGTTCAAGATGTCACTGTCACAGCTCACATCGGAAAGTCGTTAAAGTGTACCGCCTGCTTTGCTACGAAATCTTTAATTGGTGAGGGATCATATGGACGAGTCTATGATGGTGTTTTGAGAATTGGGCAGGCAGCAGCTATCAAAAAGTTATACTCCAGTAAGCAACCAGACCAAGAATTTTTTATCCCAGGTATGTCTTGACTAACCTTGAAAAAGTTGTTGGGTTTTTAGTTCTATTCATTGGGATTTAATGAATGACACAAGCTGAATGCATATAAGGTTATGTGACATTTAATTTAATCGTTCTTCCTTCTAAGCTATTACAATTGTTATTTAGCTATAGTCCAAAGTATACATGGTCTTTATATATTACATAATATAACATGAGTGCATCTAAAATCAACTATTTGATGATATGTTTAATGTAAATACTTCGATTTTACATGGGAAGTAGTTTCGACTTCAAAAACAAAATGTATATCTAATCACTTTGCAATTTGTAAGAAAAAGCCATGTACAGATAAATGATTGGTATCATTAATTCATAACCATTAACTGGCATAAGTAGCTTTATAAATGGGACTCTTTTGGAATGGATTACTAAAAGTGTAGCTTATAAATGGACCGTTGGAAAGGGGTTATTGAAGTTGCTACTGTTCATGAGTCGATTGACAACTGATTTCAACAATTTTTCCGTTTTCCAGACTTTTAAGATGTGTTGGGGTTTTATGTGTGTTTCTTTTACATACAACTAACGAAATCAATGTATGTTCGGGTTTCATATCGCTGCAATGTTTAGGTTTCATATTGCTGCAAACTATTTTTCCCAGATTCTTTTCGGTGAGATTAACCAATCCAGCACCCACAAGAATGCATACCACATCCTCATCAGGTATTTATTGACTTTTAGTTGAAGAGGTTTGATTATATTTGAGTTGTATATAATTATGCATTTGGTTAAGATATTTTTAGTTCTAAATTATATATATATTGTTGACGGTGAGTAAGAAAAAAAATTGTAACCGTAACATCTAAGATATATTTAATCCTTGCCGTTTAAATTTGTGTTCTTTGACATCACATATTTACATCTTTTATTATTGATTCTGTAGGATATGTAAAGAAAGCATTGTTGGATTAAAAAAGACTAAATAAGAAAATGATAATATAAAAAGATCCAGTTGGGACAAAATGCGGGAAGTTATGTTCTTTTTCTGTTCTTTTATCATCTATCAAAAGCTTTTTGTGCATTTTGTAGGTATACACCAGTTCGTTCTGATTGAGTTGTTGGAGACCTAAATCTGTCTGAGTCAACAAATGTGATCCTACCAGGTACAGATATCATGTTGCATTCCTGTGGCCTTTTATGGTTCTATATTTGTTTGTTTAAAGCATTGTATCTTATCTTTAGTCTTTTATGAGGCTTCTAACTATACATACTACATATAGAGATTACCATAATATTATGGATATGAATGCGGGACATTTGAGTACTGTTAGTTTGTTGTTGGATTACTGGAAGTCTGCAAGATTATCCACCAAAGGTAGACATTTGAGTACTTATTCAAATTTTACTATTATTATTTATATGTTTTTGAAAAATAATGGCTTTGAATGTTGATATCATAGTATTTATTTTTGTAAGGCATTTGTGTGGGAAATGAGATAGAGACTCCAGTTGTATGCATTGTCTTTGATACTGAAGGAGAACCAACAGCTGAACCAGCAGCTGGTGTTGCAAGTGTAGAATCAGTTGTAAGTTTTTTTTTCAAATTTAAAAAGTTTGTGTACGGTTGTTTCCAAATAATGATCAAAGATATGTGTTTATAAGTGTTATGTGTCTCAGGAACGGTTTCTTACACCTAATGTAGTTATGTTTAGCTTTGCTAATTCCGTTATAATGCTTGTGACAATTCTTTCGTTAGGCTAATAGATCATTAGCTCATAAACATTTGCAAACCTAGATGTTGTATGTGACACCACCATTTTTTGCAAGCACAAAATTATATATGACTCTATGAACCTATTTTAAGAGATGGTCTTCCAGAAAGGCATGCCATCTACAGTCATTACATAAAACACTCTTCATCTTTCCCTGAACTTACTTTGTTGATAACATGTAACTTTGATTATCTTTTGATAACAGTATTAGTTTAGTATATATTATATGCTTCTGTTCGTTTCTGGTTTTTTTGAGTATTGTTTGTTACATAGAATTTATGATGATTAGTTTCTTTTTAAATTCCACACGTGCAGAACCTTAAGCAACTGGACGCCGCAACGAGATCTTTTGGAAATAGCCACTGTAAACTTTTCCACCTGTTTTCCCATGGAACAATTAATGCAATGTAGTATGAATTTAGTTTTTGTATTTGAACATCTGTGTGTTTGGTTGTTTCCTTGTACGAACACAATTGCTCAATATGGTACTTTTTTCTAAAAACAAATTTATTCAACGGAGTAACGAACAATAATATCTACAAAATATTGGATATTATTTTAAGAAATAATTTATTGGATATTATTTACTCAAAATGTTATTACTAATATTTATCTATTGTCATTTCTTGACCAAGTTTTTGTATGTTTACCAAGTAAATCAATGCTGCTGATGAGGATTTTGGGCTATAGATGTACAGATCAGTACATAGTCTAACTACTTTATTGATAATGATTAGTTTCTTGATTACCAAATCCTGTAGTATGCCCTTACAAATGCAACAACTAATACTCTTTTACGATTTCATCCATGAACTCAACAGGTTTTATAAACATACGCTATATGATGCTTTATTATTGAAAAATTAAAGTCATGCAGGTCAAGTTCAAGATCATGTAGGCAATGGAAAACGGAACTGCAAGATATACAATTGATTTTGTTGAGTATACATTTGGATGCTTTTAGTCGTCAGTTTGGTTTATACTTTGTACTATTATGAATGTGATGTAATTACCTGACATATATATAGGTTTGGAATAGAAAAGCTACGGAGTTAATTTACATTTGGATATCATTTTCATTATCCCATTAATCTAGGCTACTTAACGTGAATTATTCTTTTAAATTGTTTTTGTAAAATAGTAATGTGTTTAAACAATGATTCACATTATTTCATCTATTTTCATTTTGTAAAACAAAACATTTTCTTCTTCCTTACTATTTACGTCGTTAATAAAAACTTAATTCTGCAACCCCGCCTATCAGGCGGGATATCGCTCTAGTTGTCTTATATGATAGAAATTGTTGCATTAATTTTTATGACAAGATGGAGAAAAAAATGTTGCCTTAAATAATGATAAGTGTTGTTTTTTTTATTCTTAAAAAAAACAAAGTGTTGCATTTTGAGAAGTAAAAGTGTTGGCATAGATTTAAAAGAAAAATAGAAAAAGTGTTGTATTTGAATAAAATAAGTGTGGCTTTTTACAAGTGTTGCATTTTTTTACACGATGGCAACATTTTTAAAAAGTGTTGCTTACTTAGAAAAAAAATAATGTTGTTTTAGACCTAAGGCGACGTTAGCTAATTAGCACTTCGTAAAGTGTCGCATTAACAATAACTCAACATTTTTAAGGCTTAATACAACACTTTATAAGTGTTGTCATAGCTTCATTTTGTAGTAGTGGTGTAATTAGCTAGTAAACAAATTTCATGAACGATAGACATGCAACTAATTTTATTAGATACATATACGTTTGTATCATGTTTGTTATGTACGTATTCTCTAATATATGAAAATGTGAGGGTCACGTGATCCCTTCTGTCACTTTTCCTCATTATATCAATTTATTATAAAACAATATATTTAGCTGTATCCATCTATTTCCTTTTACATATTTCTATCTCTATCTACCTTCATCACTCTCACTCAGACAACAAAAGAAAGAAAATGGCTAATGTTGCTGCTACTACATTAACAGCCATAGCCCCACAACATTCCAAGAAAAGGAGAATCTCCAGAAACAGTAATTAAGGTCGATAGAGATCGATGTACGTGTTTGTATAAGTCTTCTATATAAACAGCCCAGGTAACCCACTGGTTATCTATCTCTCTATCTATCTACCTCTCTATCTCTCTCTATATATATACCAGCCTCTCTATCTATATACATCTCTATCTCTCTATCTCTCTATCTCTCGATTCAAAAATGGGTGGAAGTGAAAAAGAGTAGTCGAAGCCACATAACTTTGCGAGCAGGACGTACACCAAGGCCGAGCGCAACAGGCCACTGGAACAAGATTTACAGTCAACATACAAACCGAAAAAGAGAGGGGCGAGGCGAGTGGAAAAGAGTACCTCTCTATCTCTCTATCACTGGAACAGGTGTTGGTTGTAGTTGCTTAGTTAATTTCTGCATTTGCAGTTCTATATATGTAAAAGCTATATATATAAAGCCTATTATATGTTATTTTGAATAAAGTGTGTGTTTCCGACTTGGATAGCGGAAACTTCTCTCCCCTCGCCCCTCTTTTTCGGTTTGTAGGTTGACTGCAAATCTTGTTCCAGTGGCCTGTAGCGCTCGGCCTTGGTGTACGTCCTGCTCCCAGCTGCGAAGTTTTGTGGCTTCGACGTACTCTTTTTCACTTCCACCCATTCTTGAATCGAGAGATCGAGAGATCGAGAGATAGAGAGATAGAGAGACAGAGAGGCCGGTATATATATAGAGAGATAGAGAGATAGCAGGGATCAAAGAGATATTGTTGGGCTTGACATCCTCTTTTTCAACCTTTATATCTAAAAGGTCCATTAAAACAAATATTCATTATTAGTCATAGAACCGAGGGCTAACTGCAATGTTCACATCGCCGGAGAAGGGCCGGCCAGAGAATGGTTGGCCGGAAAATGGTTGACCCGACAAGAAGGTATGAAAGAACAGATTCGACATACAGAGATATTGCTAACTTTCTTTGTCGAAGATCTACATATGTTAGCCGATGAAGGTAATGTCAGGCGGAGATCTGGCCGGAAAACAATTGGCTGGCGGCGGCTTTGAATTGTGATGAAGGTGGAGATAGGGTTTGGGACTTTGGGGTGGGGGAAGGGTAGAGTGGTGGGAGAGGTGTTTTTTTTTTTTTTTGGTTTTTACATTTGTCTGCACATGTGAAGCATTAGAAACATGCTTTTATTTTAAGACAAAAGAAGCAATGTTAAGATCTTATTTTCTTTTAAAAACAAACGGTCTGTAAGACTTATGTATGCGCGCTTACACACATAAGATGTTTGAAGACTTTTTAAGCAAAAACAAACACAACCTTAGAAAACATATTATATATTGTTTGAGAAGTTCTTGAAATTTTTTTTCCCTTTATGACAAGAATTTGCCGTATCGTACCATACTAAATTTAGACAATGACAACCACATGACATATAAAAAGTGCTAGAATTCATATCTAAGTAATTTTTTTTTGTACTTCGTTAATAAATTACAACAAAATATTTTATCGAACCCTTTTGAGTAAAACAACAATTTTCTATCGAAAAAACTGTCTTTTCATAGCTTATGTACATAATATGAGCAAAAGAAGTGTCTATCTATAAACAATCATTTTTGTTAAGTAAATCTTTCATATATGTGTATATATATACCTGTTTTTCTAACAAAAATATTTAAAGTACAAATACAAAAACAACCAATGATTAACTTATCACAACAACTAATCAACTAAATACTAACCAAATTGCCATACAATCGGTGTTAATCGAATAATTGAACTAACGTTATATCTTGGTGTTGAAACATATATTAATATAAATTACTTAACATATCTATACCAATAAACTAAAATAGGATTGAGGTTTTCTTTAAATGACACGTGCCGTTTTATTTAAGCGATATATGTCCTTTTAAATCTATATATATTTATCTTATTTTTTAAATACCATAAATAATTAAAATTTTTAATTAATTGATATATAGATATTTAATATTTAATATAATTAGAACTCTTATATTAAAAATTATATTTTGTTCACTATTATCATAAATATAGATTTCCACCACCAATCTTATTTTTAATGGTAATTTATAATTTAGGATATATTTTATTTATAATATATAAAATTTAAAATTATCTATTCTAATTTATATGATATCTTAAATTAATTAGTCAATAATAATAATAATTTATATTTATAACTTATAATAATTTGCTATTACCTATTAGTTTAACTATTTATTCATCTATTGATATAATGAAACGTGGTCGTTTGTGATATGTGTCTCTTATTATTAGACTACTATTAGAGATACTAAGTGCATGTGATAGGACATGTTCAAACTTTATTTTCTTTATTAAAAAAAATCGAACAATATATAGTCAATCCGTACATCGTATGGGTATTAAGACTAGTATATTTGTAAAAAGCGAGAAGCTAAAACAAGAAAAATATACTAATAAAGCTTCGTTCAAACTAAATGCATGTGATAGGACATGTTCAAACTTTATTTTCTTTATTAAAAAAAATCGAACAATATATAGTCAATCCGTACATC
>JAOEHQ010001204.1:0-19311 GCA_025447715.1 Asclepias incarnata
CTTATTTTTGCAAAATTAACATTAACAAATAGTCTAATAAATTAAAAAGGACAATGCAAAATATGTATAAGATTTCCGTTGAAAGCGGAATCTTAGTCAACAAATTCTATGATTTCCGTTTTCCATATTATTCTATATTCCAATTTAGCCCTTCTTTTAATTTTTAATTTAAAACTATTCAAAATAATCACATAAATGCCATTAAATCATTTTAACCTTTGATTTAGTTAATCCAATGGATAAGATTAGTTCTCGCAGTTCTCGACAATTTTATGGTTCTCATTTTAACTTTTTACTATATATATATATATATATATATATATATATATAGAAGAGATACTTTGATGATAATGAAAAAAATATAATCTTTATAGTAGTCGCACACGTTATAACAAATTCGTATTACCACCTTGGGCTACACAAGGAGAGGCCATGAAGAAACGAATGAATCGGTAATTAGTTAAGATGTTTTGGTCAATGACCGTTTGTTTTATCCTACTCGGTCCGAACAAGTTAAGCCGAATATACCTCTCAATGTGAATCCTTACTAATGGTATACGTTTGTACGTTTGAAAACTAGAATCATCGTATGAAATAACAATACATAAAATAGCATTTATAAATGCATGTATTTATATATGTATATATGTATTCATAAATGTATATACATATAAGGGTTGGTTATTATAAAACAAGTATTAAAATAGAACAAGTAAGATAAGATTTTGACCATTAGATCATGATAAAATTGATGCACGAAGATTCATAGACACAATTATACACAATGATGCACGAAGATTTTCATGATGCACAACGATTTTCAGTTAAGTGAAAAAGATTGTTTTATTTGTTTTACTTTAATACTTGTTTTATTTGAACCAGAACCTATATATATATACAGGGGAAGTGAAGGTGGGTTGTCTCACACCCAACTTGGGTGAAAAACCTCTCACATACCTATTTTTTATTACATAAAATACATGGAGGCCCCATCATTTATTCATTATTCAAAAAATAATAAAAAACTACGATGTGTGGGGTTTTTCACCCAAGTTGGATGTGTGACAACCCCACCTTCACTTTTCCCATATATATATATAAATTCGATTGAGACATACTTGGGAACTAACACATGCACATGGATGGTGTCATTGCTTTTAGTTTTCAAGTTATAATTACATATGTGCTCTTTCAATGAAGTATACATGAACCATTATATGTATTTCGATCAATAGGGGATCACAATAATAGATAAGTTATTAATATGGCATGTCAAATTAGGGATTCTATTTCAAGTTACTTTAACTTTCTCCATCATTTTATTTTTTACTATAGACCTTAGTGCTGTAGTTAACGTGTATAAAAAAGTTGTACATTTTCATATCAAAAACCCACCCCATGAATTTTATGGTAAGAGTATAACTAATTTATGCGCGTTAACTACAGCCCTAAGGGCTGTATTTAGCAAGACCCATTAATTAAACATAATAATTTAAAAAAAGATCTTGCTAATTACAGCCTTAATGGTTATAGTTAATGTGCTTAAAATAGTTGTATTCTTACCATAAATTTAAGGGTGGTCTTTTGATTTGAAAATATACAATATTTTTATGCACGTTAACTACAGCTTTTAAAACTGTATTTAATATTTTCCTTTAAAGAAATACATATTTATAAAATAAAAACATTAATTATACTATTAAATGAAACATTATTTAATAAAAAAATTCATTTTTTTTATATAAAAAACTTACTTATTATTGATAAAAGAAAATCACCATCATGTGCAATTATTTTTACAAATATGTAAAACTAGTAACTTGATAATGATGGGTGTACGTTATATATATTTGGTTTCAACGTTCAAACTTAAATAAACAATCACTTTTTCCACTTATCATCAAACATATCAAAGTCCCACCAAATAAAAATTCTCACATAAATAGAAAACCTTCATTATCAAACTATAATCCAACACATCAACCCATCTATAATTACGCTACAATTTCATTTTTCTAACTACATAATTTCATCATCATAAATTCATAATTTCAACTACATAAGCCAATGAGACCTAAATCAACGTGTAATTACTTAAAGACTAGTGTGAAGTCATGGAGGTTTATACCTACAATTTGGGTTTAAAACCTGACTACATCTTATTTTTTCAATGGTGATTAATGATGTATAAGTTTATTATATTAAAAAAACAAAAAAAAATAAAATAACAATTACATAACAAATTTGACCATTAACAACTTCTCCTCCGATCTCATTAGTGTTACGTCAATGTTTTTAAAACTGACACATTTCCTCAATAACATAATTCTTCTATTATTAAAAAAATGTAATAGGTGATAAGCGGCGGACAGGTATGACCTTCTATATTAGTTTAAAGGCTTGGGTGTATACTTTATTGTGTTTTGTTTTTATCTGTTTTTTGTGTTCCTTTGTTGTATGTTTTTGTCAAAATCACCTGAAGATGCTTACATGTTTTATGTCTTTTAGTCTCCTTTTCTTTATATTGTCAGCAGGAGAGATTCGACGGACATGTATGGTCTCTTATATCTCCTTCTTGCCATCTCGTTTTTGTCCCCCTTTTTTGGCAGGAGGTCCTTCTGGAAGCAGCCTCTCTACCTTGGGGTAGGGGTAAGGCTGTCTACATCTTACCTCCCCATACCCCGTCTACGCCGGGATTGGGCACTGTTGTTATTGTTGTTGTTGTTGTAGGTGAGAACCCTTTGGTCTCATGTAATTCTTTTATATTATCGATTTGTTAAACACAATAATCTAAAAAATATATATCTATAAAAAAAACTCATTTTTTCTGAAAATAAATTAAAATAAAACTCACTATTTCTAAAGTAAAAAAAACTTACTTTTTATGAATACATGTAAAGAAAATTTCCATTCATTTATGTGAAAGACGAACAAATATATTCGAATGGGGTTAATGGCAGATGAATGTAACCACCTACGTCAAAATGGTTATGTAGTGTAGTGGTGACCTACTCGATTAGCTATGTAATGTATGTACCTATGAATTTTGTTCAAAATGATGTAAAATATGTACGACTCTTACATTATTTGAACAAAAACAAATACATAGGTCCTTACATTGATTGACCCAAATAAAAAGGTCCTTACATTGATTGCACAAAATTACAAAGGTACATACATTACATAGCTAATCGAGTATGTCACTACACTACATAACCATTTTGACATGGATGATTACATTTATATGTCATTATCCTATTCAAATGTTAACTCAAACCGGAAACATAATAGCAAATGATTTATTATATAAATTTAAAAGATGTGTTGAGTAAAGTAAAGCATACCACTATAGCACATAAATTCTACTTTCATAGATGATTACATTTAATGCGGATTTTTTTCTTCTTCTTTTTTTCTTTCAAATGTGGCATATTTGCTTATGATTTTGTAAAACAAATTTTGAGAAAAAAATTTGCAAAATTGGTATACCCGGCACTAGCAGTGTCGGGTTCAAACAAGTTTTCTCAATCCGGTACTACCAATGACGGTTCAGTTATTGTTAGCCGCCGCAACCATATGTCACTTTTTGTGATTGATTGAGCTCTGTAATACCATGTATACCGATTTTTTTGTTTGATTCATTGGTAATAAAAAAAGATGCCATATATATTACCTCCATCTTCTTCAACCATCATCATTCATTGATTTATTTTCTCCCATTACTTCTTCTTTATATACTTCCTTCCATCTCTGCTTGAACAAACATTTCCTAGATTCTCAATTACTTTTTTTTACTGGCCATTATTCACATTCACATCTTTGACTCTTTTTTTTTACCATACTATATATCATCATTTTGCAGACTATCTATACATTATGCTCATTGTACCCAGTATTTGTATCTTCCTTCAAATCCTTTGACCAGTAGTCTTGTTCTTATTTCACCCATTGGTTTTGCAACCTTAATTAACATCTTTTATCCCCCTCATCCTCATTTTGCAAGCTTCTAAACCTATTAATTATGTCCCTTCCTTAATTTGATAATATATATAGCTCTTAATTATTCTTATTAACCCGGCCATATATACATTTGCTTTGTCGATCTTAATTCTTTTGTAGTTAACCTAGCTGCACAAAACCATCCTGTTAATTTTCTGCTCCGGCGACTTTCTTCTCCAAATACTGTACTTCTACTTGTTTTCCTTCTTCAGTCTTTTCTCTATGTATGCATCGCTCATAGCTATATATATATATATATGCCCACAATGCTTACATACAGCTAGCAGGCTTCCATGCTGCATATTCAACTTTTAACATTCTTCAGCCATCCTTTATTAAGTTTTATCTCAACCTCAACTTCAACCAAATACTCAGTTCCCTCCTTCCCTTCAAAGCGCGCAGTGATATTATCCGTCATAATATATAGGTTCAGTTGTTGTTGTACGTACTAATTAAATTTCAAATGGCTCGTCGACCGCCTTCTCTCTTTTCACATATCTTGCTCGACCCATCTTCCGCTAATCTAGTAAGTACATATATCTTCTCACACATTCCCAATTTATATATGTCTTCTTTATTCATGAATATATATATGTATATATAGTTTGTTTAATTCATTTTCACGAAATCTTTGTATTTTGCAGCAAATACCATCTAGCTTTGCTACCAAGTACTTCAATAACAAAGTACCTAAGGACCCGATTACTGTATCTGCAACTGGAGGGTATTCATGGGAAATCAAAGTCGAAAAAATGGATGAAGGCTACTGGTTTACTAACGGATGGAGGAATGTGGTTCAAGACGCCCAGCTTCGTTTTACGGACATGCTATTATTCAGGGTAGTTGATCAATCTAGGATCAAAATGTCAGTCTATAGTCCAAACGGATGTGAAAGGAGTTTGCCCCCAAAGTCCCGGCCGGTTGAACCTGATGTTGTTGTTCTTGATGATGATGAAGTAGAGAAATTAGAGGATGAAGATGATGCCGATCCTTTCTTCGTATCAGTTATATCAAAATCCCATAAAACTATGTTGGTAAGCTAGCTTTATGACAAGTAATACGAAATATATATTATTCTAGCTCATTACCAAAATTTTGCCACTTAATTAAACTGATGCTTTAACCTTTTTATGTACGTACGTGTTGCTAAAATCAGCGGCTTCCAAGGGATTTTGTTCGGTTGGCCAAAATACAATATAAAACAACCATAATGCTGAAGAATCCTCAAGGAGTCGAATGGCAGATGGGCGTGGGCTTGGATAGAGGCAATCCGACGGAAAGGTACTTTTTGTCGGCCGGGTGGCTTGATTTCAGGAGAAGTAATGACTTATTGGAAGGAGATGAATGTGTTTTCAAGTTCATAACAAGTGAAAATAAGATGTGCCTAGAAAGAGTCACCAAGACAACAACTGGACAAGGTGAGCGTGTGGAGGTGGCGAAGAGGCCACGCGGAAGGCCATACAAGCACCAACATGGAACAGCACCTCAATGAGAATATCATTTTACTTATTTTTACTAGGTTAATTAGCTCGAATGGTAAGTGATCGTGTGACTTTTATTATATGCAAGTTAAGAATAGAGTAGTAATTAACAAATGGGTTTATTAATTTGGAAGACGAAAATTGTTGGTTCCATATTAATTTATGTTCTAAATGTGTTACTGTATTATTTTACTAGATGAAAGTATGGTAACAGGACTACCGTAGTGATTAATTTTTCATCATAATAAGTTTTGTTCAAAGTCTAATACACTACCATATATATATACAAAGAATCATGTATATATATATTGAGTAACGTAGTCGTCATTGGAAATTTTGTTCAGCGATGTGTTTGCTCGATTACCAAAATCATCATTTCCATTTGGTACGTGCTAGCTGATCATTCATTTATAATCTAGAAAATCTTACTGTAATAAATATGTTTAATGTTTAAAAACGAGTTTCAAATAACACAAGCTAGGTTTAGTCAGCATCATTTTGAAATTCAAATTAAACTTCATATATTCTTCATTCGCTGGTAAAAATATGATGTAACCTTTTACTTACGAATATATTTGATAGCTAGCTTTAATTTATTATATTTTCTACCGCTTGAAACTTTCATTCTCTTATTATTAATCTGATATATGTGATCGATTCAAACTGAAATGATTCTATATTTATGTCATTATGTGAAATCATTATCAATTCCCTATATATATACTAGACATGGTTTCATAGATGAAAAAATAAGTGCGTAAAAGAAGGTCTAATAAAGAAAGAAAAGAATCAAATGAAATTAAAAGTAAAACCCATATATAGCAACAATGTGTTTTTGTGTTACTGGTCCACACTAAATTAATTAAGTTTATCATATATTATTACGAGTGAACGGAAATAAAATTAAAATGGTTCACAATAAATATTGATTCTTTCTATACTATTTTGATAAATATAATTTATATAATTTTGTTTGTAATAAAAAAGACAAAAATGGGTAAAAAAGATATATTTTGGAAAAATTTTCATAATACAAGTTTTGTTCAAAGTCTAACACCGTATACAAAGAATCATGTATATATCGATCGATCGAGTAGTCATTGGAAATTTTGTTCACCACCCGTACTTGAATAATTAATGAATCTTAATTAGCTAGGCTATTTAAAGTAGGAGATCGATCATGTGGAAAAATGAGCATGTAGCTAGCTAGGACCGTAAACGAATTGAACAAATATATTCGAATGTTAACTCAAACTGGAAATCTAATAGTAAATGATTTACTGTATCATATATATTATTAATTCTCATTAACAAATTTTTAGGAATGTGTGACTGTAAAAAACTCCCTTATATATAGCCTCAAAAATGTCACTACAATTATCGCAGGCATCCAACATTTCTAATTCATGCAGCAAACTAATTCTACTTGCAGATAGTTGATCATCATCCACCCCCAATGCAATGTCTTCATCCACCCCCAATACAATGTTTTGTTTGGAGATCGATCTCTTATCTTCCATAACCTCTTTCATTCTGTCCCAAATGTGCGCAGAATGCTCTCTTGTTTGTTTTTTCTGTTTGTTTGGATACAGTATTTTGCTCTAAATTTTTATAAATAAGATTTGGGTCCCTTTAAATCAGACTCAATTTCTCCATCTCGTTAAACCAAACTTTTGATTTGCTGGGCCCAACCAAGTGCTATCAGAATATAAGAGAGACTTTGGTTCAAGGTCTGTAACTGGAAAGTAACAACTAGAGAGGAAGAAGAACAACGATGGATCTGTTGAACTGTTTAAGATTCTGGATACTGATTAATTCGGCCCTTGTCGCCTCTACCACGAATCAAGAACGAAAGGTAATTCCTAGCTAGTTGGTCTCTACTTTTTATTATTTTGTCTTTGTAGGAAATTTAAAACCATTGAGTGAACGCGTTGCTAGATGAAATAACTTTTTTTCAATAAAAACGGATATATGCATCTAACTTTAACTTTAGCATACCATTGTCACCCATTACACCCTTCATGGACGGAAACGTTTGTGAAGTTTTCAATAGAAAGGTTGATATGTTTGGCCTGAATTGAATCCATCGTAAGTCCAAAACCTCGTTAAGAATTTTGTGAATGTCAACATTGAATCATTTATTCGCAATAACCTTTGATCTGTGTGCCCATTGTTGGTTATAGTTAGGAGGTTGCTAGGTACTTTTGTCAATGATTATACTAAAAAGTGATAATTCATATAGCATATTACATTTCTAATATTGTATCTTTCATTTGTTCAGCTTTATATAGCATATATGGGATCCCTCCCTGAAGGTGAATACTCACCTTCAGTACATCACTCTCAGCTGATAAAACAAGTGGTTCATCCGAGGTATACCTTTGATTTAGTCTTTTGGATATGAATTTGTAGTTAATATTTCATTGCTTGATCGACATCTCAAAAATAAACAGTTATGCAAACCAATCTATTATAAGGAGCTATACAAAGAACATCAATGGGTTTGCTGCATACCTCACAGCAGAAGAACGGGAAAAGCTGAGTGGTAAGTCCTTACCTTAATTATCATATATGCTATTTAAATGCCAGCCTATCTTTGATTTAGTTTAGGATCAATACAGAAAAGACTTTGTATATACAAAAAGACTTACATATGTAAATGATCATGTATGCAACTTATTCTTTATTCACAACTTTTAATGGATTTTATTCGGAATTAACCTCGAATGACAGAAAGAAAGATAGAGAATTTTAGTCGGTGATGACAGAACTTTAATATAATACTAATTCTGTAATATTGAAAAATCAAAGCGGATAGGGTAGGATTTTCTAAATGCGCTTGACTTACCCATTAACGGAAGGACTTACAGGGTCCTATTGAGTTCTCAAAGATATCCAATGACCAAGATAAATTCCTGTGAAAGTCTTTCATAAAAGTGAATTCTTAACCTTACAAGATTAATTCCATTCGCACTATAGAAAATTATCTGATTTGATCTAAAAACAAGTGCTTAACATAAACGTAATGAACTTCCATAGGCGTTGAATCATATCCACCCCCTCCCCCCCAAAAAAAGGAATTTTCATTGTAAAAGTAACACTTGAAAAATTAACATAAACTCAATATAAGATGCGAAGTTAAAGATTTTTGGGATTCATTGCAAGCTAGATCAACGTGACACCTTTTCAATTCCATATTTGAGCAGAAAACATATTATCTCTTATGGAGTACTAGAGGTTAAGTTGTGGAATGTCACAGTTTCTACATGACTTATGAGTTTAAACATGACATGTGAGGGTGTGTAGCATTACGACTTCTACTTGACTTACGAAGGCCAAAACTCATTTTTCCAGCAAGCCATCTGAATGATCATAACAAACGATTTCTTGATGATTTCCAATTAAATGTGATGCTATGCAGTTTAGTTGTAGATAAAAGAAAATGCAATCATTGAAATGTTAGTATTCCTTTCAAAAGAGTTAGAGACAAAGAGTCTATTGTTTCACTATCTTCTGTGCTTATCAAAAGTGTTATCAGACGTGATGAATTACAAAAGATTATAAAAAAAAAAACTAGTAGATTTCTAAAATAAATGCTTCAAATTTACTAGTTAATATTTTCTTTGTAAAAAGTTACATTTAAACATGAAGTAATAAGTCAGGAAGGGGTTTATTTTGACCCACTTCTTTTACAAATCTTTTGTTACTTCTCCAAAATAAAATCCGTGAATAGTAATTGCTGGCGCTTGATTATATATGAACTTCTCTTGGAGTTGAGTTTCGGCTGTGTAGCATTTTGTGGTCAATTTATTCTTCTTTTGCCTAATAGAATACATACAGAGTAGTAAATTTAGCTGAAGGATATGAATTTACAATAATGTGTCATATCTCATGGTTGCAATCGCTTTAAATGATGAAAATTATTAGGTAATTCCACAGTTTCGTTACAAAAAGATAAATGACATATGTTCATCAAAAGACTATTAGATCATTTTAATCTGCAAACAGAGCACATCATCACGAGGAACCTGTACCAGATATGTCTGATAGACATCATAACTCCCTACATCAAAGTTAACATGCTTCATTTTTGATAGTTACGAATCAGTGTAATGACCCGTTAGATATCACTGATCAAAAACTTACTAGAGAAAATATATAGATAAATGTAATGCCCACCCGTTAAATTTGTTTCTGAATTTGTGTAGCCATGGATCACTCTGAAGTAACCAAAAACAGAGAAAACTAAGACTATAACATATACTAAAAATAACAAATGCAGCCAGAATGATATAAACCATGGCAACCATAGGCAAGATATATACTATACTGATTCACAAGCAAGATACAAAGCTCAATAATAATACAGTATTCCGCTTAGTGAACGTACTAGCTCTGCCAAGATTTTTGCTTACACGGGTAGGACTTCTAATTCAGTGGCCAAATTCTCTCCGCTTGTAAATAAAACTAAGTTGACATTTTTCATAACTAAAATAACATTCTATCCTTTGACTTGAGTACCTTCTATGGATCATTCAGATTTATAAGATCATAAAAACAGCTTTTATGCGGCAGGTAGTGTGTGTCCAATTGATGTTTTTGGAAGTCACCATAATTAATATGACAACCCTAGAAGTAATCAACTGAATGTTTGAAATTCCAACAGGTTTTGATGAGGTCATCTCAGTGTTTCCCAGTCAAAAGGTCCGACCTCAAACAACAAGGTCATGGGACTTTATGGGACTTCCAAGAAAGACCGAAAGACGCCCTACAGTTGAGAGTGATATAATTATTGGAGTAATTGATCACGGAATCTGGCCAGAGTCTGACAGCTTTAACGATGAAGGTTTTGGCCCTATTCCAAAAAAGTGGAGAGGAGAATGTGCAGGTGGCTATAATTTCTCCTGTAACAAGTAAGTCCAACTTTTTAACTTAACAAAGAAGACCTTGGCCCTATTCTGAAACTTCATCGTGTCTGAATTCTCTTGGTTATTATGTCGATGAACATACATATCGCTAGTCTTCATCCTTGCTCTAGTCGAAAGAGCAGTAAGTTTGTTATTACGTTAATCAAAGTAGCTAGACGAAGTCTTGAATCCTTGCTTGTTCGGAATTCTAGACTGTAGTATATGAGTTGGTCATTATTCTTCAGGTGACATCAATAATACAGAGTAATTATGTTCCGAATATGGTGAAAAGTTTGAATTTAATTATAGATTGATGCTAGTGCTTTAAAAGGATTACATATAATTCATGTCCTCGTCATGGTAGCTAACCAACCACCCCTTCATTTTACTCAGATGCCCAGATCATTGGTTGGGAGTTAGTAATTCCTTATAATGTGTTCGTTTGATCTGGACTAATGAGTCTTCACCCTTTAGATTATACTGTGATGTAGCATGCTTTTCCTTAGTTTAAGCATCACGAAGACTTTCCCTTATGTCTCATTGGGCCGTTTTACATCATATATATTTTCATTAAACAGAACATACTGATAATCAACAGCTTAGGTACTGCCTATCATCATCTAATCTCCAAAACTTTGACCTTAGATATATCCTAAATATATACACTTTTTTGCTCTTGGTTCAAGCTTTTGTAAGTTCAAATGTGCATATGCAATGGAACCAGATTCTCTGAGATGATTGTAGTCTGCTTGATAACCAGCCCAAAATACCGTATATGTGTTTTAAACCTTATTTCTGATGAAGGGGATCTATCTATAAAATACCGCAAAGTTAGTGTAGCTTCAGCCCGTTATTCTTTGTCTTGATCACATAATTCACGTACACTCTCCTTGATTAGTCAACAAACGTTGACATGAAGTACCTTGCTCCACCTAGAGATTCAAATGTGCATATGCAATGGAACCAAATACTCTTGGTTCAAGCTTTCGTAACTTCAAATGTGCATATGCAATGGAACCAAATACTCTGAGATGGTTGTCTGCCTGATAACCAGCCCAAACTTCTGTATATGTGTTTTAAACCTTATTTATGATGAAGGGGATCTATCTATAAAATATCACGAAGTTAGTGTAGCTTCAGCCCATCATTCTTTGTCTTAATCACATAATCCGCGTACACTCTCCTTGATTAGTCGATGAATGTTGACATGAAGACCTTGCTCCTCCTAGAGATTCCACCCTTGCTGGCCCCTGCAAATCTGAGAGCACATAGCCCACTATACCCTTAGTTTTGTGTTTTCCTTGCTAAATTTAACTATATTATTCTTACCATAGACACGGTTTTCACAAAAACCTAGAATTGTATTGCTTTTAAGTTCCCAAATCGGGTTGATCAACTATTATTCAAAATACTCTTACGATGGGTCATATGTAGGATTAACTTAACCCGATTCAAACAATTATTTAATAGTATTTTAAGTGTTGACACAACCAACACTTTGACACTTTTATACCCGTCAGGGAAAGATATATTCAGAGATACATGATTCGTATTTCTTCTAGGTTGCTTTCCCCTTCATTTTCTTTTCTACAAAATCCTGGCCTTTTCAAGTGATCTCTCTGTTTCCATGTGAAGCATTTAAGTTTTGCCATGGATTTGATAGTTTCAAAATTTGTAGCACACTTACCCATGAAGCCCTTCGTTCATCTTTACCCTTTTACAAAGAATCCTTCACCAAAGTCATCTTTATGGTGACTGCAACAAGAATTTCCTCTTTTGAGAGACTTTCCTACCATACATAATGGGACACAGAAGATAACTGGATATCTTCGTAATCCAAAACCACAACAAAAGACCCAACTGGTATAATCTTTGTGATCTTCAATATTTATTCCCGGGTCATTTATTAAATATATAATATTTTCTTAGATAGAATATAGTACCTGAATATTTAGTCGTAAGGAATTTCAAGTTTAGCCAAAACACTTGGACCACTAGCTAATTTTTTTTTTCAGTACAACATAAGGCTGTTGGCACTATCAGGTTTCTGCAAAATGTGTATGACTTTCCTCTATTTGATAATGTTGTCTGGATTGAGTAACGGCTCATCTGTGTGTGGCAATGGTCCCTTGGTGCACCAATACATGAATGTTTGCGTTTTAACCATCATTATCCAAATTCATTTTTTCCATCAAAATTCTCCATATTGAATCACGTTGACCCATTGTAGTTACTCTCTTCCGATCAACTCTAGATCTTGAATTGCAATTCAGGAGCTCAATGTCATAACTAATTAGCTTTGACAGTCGAATGTGAGCTCATCAACAAGTTCTAATAAAATGAATCAAATCAATAGACAAATAAGATAGCTAAAGATTGAATATGCTTGCCAAAAGGCTTCAAATGTTTATCGCTTTTCAATGATTGAATATATGGGACGCAATAAAATTGAAAAAATGAGAAAGAGTCAATTGCACATAGACAGATTTCATATATGGTATAAATACCCATGGATATATACAAGTTTAGAAACTAAAACAGTTTTTAATGTCGTCCATCCATAGGAAAATTATCGGTGCTCGTTCTTACGTGTATATCTTTGACAACATGGGATCTTCTGCTAGAGATGTTAATGGACACGGCACTCATGTTGCATCCATTGCAGCCGGAAATGAAGTGGATGCAAACTTTTACGGTTTAGCACAAGGAATTGCTAGGGGAGGCGTTCCTTCGGCAAGAATTGCTGTTTACAAAGTTTGCACGGAATTTTGTTTGGACGTTGATATAATGTCAGCTTTCCAAGATGCCATAGCTGATGGAGTTGACATTATATCCATTTCGCTGGGAGGAGACAAACCAAAGGAGCTGACCTCTGATCCCATTGGAATTGGCGCTTTTCACGCAATGGAGAAAGATATACTCACAGTCCATTCTGCCGGGAATTCTGGTCCTCGAATACAATCTGTTTTAGATTATGTGCCGTGGATCTTTACTGTTGCAGCAAGCTATACAGATAGGAGAATTGTTGATAAGATTCTTCTTGGGGATGGTACGATTCTAGTGGTGAGTACACGGTTACAAACAATCTCATACTTATTTCTAAATATTATAGTTAATGAATCTAACTGAAAATTGTAGGGTGATTCTGTTAATGTCTTCCCATCAAGCGATGTGGAAGTGCCTCTTGTTTACGGAAAAGAAGTAACCCGCACATGTTCTGAAACAGATGCAAGGTAATTATTCTTATTATTTATCCATACAAGAAGAAGATGAATAAAAACATGTATAAAGGTATAATACAACTTAGTTATGTTACAGGAGTTGTTGGGAGCTTTGCTTAGAGAGTTTCATGGTCAAACAGAAGGTAGTTTTGTGTGATTCAAATGTCTTCAAGGTAGCTAAAGATCCTGGAGCATTAGGTTATATTATACCAAACGGAATAAATACATCTGAGGTCCTGCCATCACCTGCTATAGGATTAGGTATCAATGATATGAACATTGTCAAAACATACAAAAAATCTGCAAGGTATGATGTTTTTCTGTGTAAACTTTTTATTAGTAGTAGTATGGAATTAAGTTTATGCTTAATCTACCACCCTAATGATTGTCTTTCAAACAGAAAGCCCATGGTTAAAATCTTAAAAAGTGAAGAGATTCACAATCCAGCAGCTCTTTTCATTGCTCCATTTTCTTCCCGGGGACCGACCAAATCAATACCAGATATTGTAAAGGTATGTATAATTATTTTTACTTTAAATATTCGTGAGTAATCGTTGTGAATTGTGGTGATAAGAAATTGAATTTATTTTTTTTAGCTTCAACTCTTTTTTGGTGAAAAAAGAACATATTAATCAACCAAAGGATACCCTGTCAAACTAAAATTCTTAGGAGTTAGGACATTCCCTAAGAAACTAATGTATACAAAGCAACTACATTATCTATGTTCCCTAAGAAGCTACTGTACACAAAGCACCTACATTATCTATGTTTCTGTTGACTCAATACCAACAGATACAAGTGAGCAGGCTACATTTCTTCAACTCTGCATTCCAACAAATCATATTCCACATTTTCAGCTTTCTTATAGTACATCAATTCATATTCTTCAACTCTGCATTCCAACAAATCATATTCCACATTTTCAGCTTTCTTATAGTACATCAATTCATATTCCAATCTGAAGTTTATGTAGACTGAAAGCTTTTAACTAGCCCAATATAGGCCATTCATGTATTGGGCTAGTACATCAGTCACCCCTTTATACTCCTTAGCTTTCTTGTCATTTTCCGATTCCTTGTTTCAGACTCGCTTATCTCATCATAACCACATCCACAACTTGCTCACATACTACCCACCAAAGGTCTCTCAAGACTCTGTAACAACCAAATATTTTCTTCTTGCCAAACATTGTTGACCGCAGCAGCCCAGACCAGTCTTTGGAGTAACACTCCAGACAAATTTTTTACTAGAAACAATCCCAGCCATACTTTCCTTATTTTGCAAGTATACTCGTATGAAAAGAGAAAGTCAGAATTAGTGTCTCGATCTTACTTGTAAGAATGGACAGGTTGCATTCCTATTAGGATACCACTTGAATAGACTATCCAAACACCACATACATGTCTAGGTATGCATTCCATATTTTCTTACTTCATATGACACGAGGGTCATCATTCCTCAAGTCTTTTCAAATTTCTTTCACAGAATAGTAAGACCGGAATATGCTATTAGAATAGTGAATTGCAAACCATATATACAAGTGTACGACATTGATGTTATTTTGAATATAAGCTTCATAAAGGTCTACTTTAGAGATTAACTCACAGAATGGTCATACCATGCCACTTTGAGACACCCAGATTCCACACAACTTATCTTCTGATAATATCTCTGAGTTCCAGGATCTGTTTCCAACCCAAACAATCATTGATTGCCATTGTCTCCAGGAAACACAGTTCTTTACTTCAAATATGCAGGGAACGATTTCAAAGGGCCCGATGGTTCAGAGTACATTGCTCTTCGTGCTTCTGATGTTATGGCTGTTCTTTCGTAGTTGTTAGGCTTACAATAAAAGTTCAATCCTGTAACACCCAGCTAATGCGAAAACACGAGATGCACAGTAAATAGTACAATGCTCAACAGTAAAGATCACAACACACTATGAACATACATTAGAAAGAAAACAGATACAAAGTTAGATACAAAAGATTACAGTTATGTACTTAAACTGTTCCTATACTATTAGTCACAAACTTAGATACATAAAAGATCCCAAAGAAAGCTTGACTTTAAGCTTCAAAAAGAAGTCCAAGCTCTGAAGACTATAGAACTTGACAACCTAGCTTAATGATGTTCACCTGAAAAGCATGAATCAAGTGTCAACTACAAAGGTAGTTGAGTGAGATACAGGTTTAAGTTCGAGAGATTTACCGTTATTGATCACCTGTTTAGTACAATAGTTACCCAGACCAAATCAAGGGTTATAGATATATAATGATACAAATCAGATATCAAACTTAATTGATATCAATAGTACCGATTAAGATCAGAAACACAGTTCAAGATTAATGATATAGTTGTGAGCGTAATAAAGATATAACAAGCACCAATAACAATAGATAAGTGGTCAATATGCTAAGCCATGGTCGTTCCAGTTACACGACAAGTTTAGACCATCTACGTAAACACATTACGTAGGTAATACTCAGATACTATGCATTTACCGAAACGGGGTAAATGAGGACGGGTCTGTCCTAAATAGCGCTATTCATAGATATCCTAGGCTCTGAAACGGGGAGTTAATAGCAAATGACATAATTCCTGGCACAAAGGAATTATAAGCTCACAGTGGCATTACGCAGATACACTGCAACCGTATAACAGTTCTGAGGCATAACAATGAACATAGTTACAGCACAACAGATATAGTTCAGTTCGATCATTAGTTTAGTTTAGACATGTTTTCCAATTATTATCTTTATGTATACGATATATTATAACCAGATAGTAGTATACTTCCTATGCTTATATATAAGGTATACCAGCGGCCAACCTACCACATCTAAGCATACTACTAAATAATTATAACACGTACAAATATTAATAATAATTAGATAAACAATAAATAACAGTTTAGATACCCAAGCTTAGTTCCAACAGTTCAAATTCAATCAGTTTAGTTTAGTTCGTAAAACAGTTTAGTTTTCATGCTTTCCACCCCGCTCATAGAAACAATAAAAGCAAAAGGGGATGTACTCACCTGATACGAGAATTAATCGAGATGTAGGTTTACGAACACTAGTACGAGCAGATCACAAGTCAGTCACAAACGAGACCTATGATAATGGTTAATCATGTAATAAGATTAATTGCTCGATTTATAAGTCTTATGTTTAACGATTAGTACTATTTGAAATGCCATTTATTTAGTTCAAGTCCTTTCTATAGTTCATGCGAAGATATTAGTTCATGCGAAGATATTAGTTCATGCAAAGATATTAGTTCACGCGAAGGTGACAGTCTATGCGAAGATGCCAGTTCATGCGAAGATGACAGTCTATGCGAAGATGTCAGTTCATGCGAAGATAACAGTACATACGAAGATGTTTGTCTGTGCAAGATTGTCTCCGCATTTAGAGTTTTTGAAGGGTTTTAACAAGGTTTATCTTCGTTTTATACGGACTGAGTCGAAAACATTAAAAGTCTTTATAAATTTTAGCTTAAAAACATAAGTTTATACAACACCTTTGCATTGAAAACACATTTGATAAACAAGTTCATAAATTTCCAACCGAAACAAGTTCGTTTTTGCTTAAAAACTCAAAAACTAAAAATGGCATTTCAAGGATTTATATAAAAAGAAGTTTAAAACTTAACAAATACCTTAAACACAAAGATTTTATGAAGAAAACGGATTGTTCTTGTTTGTTGGTTGAATACGAAGATAAGAGAAGTTAAAGAGAGAATTTTTGCTAGTGATTTGTGAGGAAAATGAATTGATCTTGATACAAAAATCAGTTTTGATCAGCTCATTTGCATGTAATACAGCTGGTTAATTGTAGATTCACCACTTGTAACCCACTTAAATCATGCAAAATATTTAATTCATGAAACTAGTTAGTGGCTAGTTAAGTCCTTTACAAAATTAGTCCCAATTTTAACGGTTCAATGGCATTTCGTTAGTTACTAAACATTACTCGTTAAACATTTTTTTTGTTCCACACTCGGAGACACGTCAAATAAAACTCTCGTTTACTACGGAATTTTATTAATTACAACGTTTCTGACAATCCAAGTGCGTTCTAAATACATACAATAAACGTTCTAGTACAAATACAAAAGTCGTGAAGACACGAGTGTTACATGTATGAAATTAAAACAAACTAAAAATATGGAGATAACATATATAGTATTAATGTAATCTGGCCAAGTTAATTTGAATGGTTAAAGCTTTAAGTTATCTAAGGTTTCTAGTGGTTTATGAAAAAAAAAAAACAGAAGTTACATAAGAAGTTTAGTGGTTTATATAAGAAGTTTTAACAGGCTTATATAAGAAGTTTTAACAGGCTTATAAAAACAGAAAATGTCTTGTAAAAAAAAGTTACATAAGAAGAGTAATACATTAAATAAGTTCAAGTGGTTTACATGTAATCATATTTGCAGTCAACTCATTCACCTTAAAAAATTGTTATTGTAATTCACACACCGATTCTCCACATAACGATCTACCACACAATGATCTACCACATAATGATTCATCTCATACGACTCACCAACTAACGATCCATCACATAACGAGTCAACTCATACAACTTACCAAATAACGATTTATCTCATACTACTCACCAACCAACGATTCATCTCATAACGATTCTCCTCATAAATCTAGTTTCATGTATTACATATTATTGATCATGTGTCATGTAATACCATTCATTAATCATGTTTTACGTTAACTCATTCGTAATTTACGCTTTCTTATTCAGTTTACATGTATACATAAGGCCGCTCACTATCCAATAGTTCCTGCTCGTCGTTATTCCCGTCATGCTCATCATGATAGGCAGTGTGTTGTCTTCGCCCCTTCATCGTCGAGCCTCATTATCTTTTGGAAATTGAACGATGAGTTTTTGTGTGAAGGAAGAGAGAAAGGAGGTGGGGTATGGGGAGTGTTTGTGTGTATGAATTTAATTATTTTTAATTGGATGAGATGATGAAGGGGGTATGATAGGGAGTGGGTAGTTCTTGGGTGTGTCTTGGGGAGAGAAAGCTGATGTGGCAGTTAAGACGAGGTGATGACAGCGTCAGGATAAGGAGAAGCCTTATATACAATTTTAAATAATATGGAATAATGAAAAACAAAATACTAGAGAAATAGGAAAATTACTTGAATAGTTGTTAGTCAACTTGTTTTCATCTTCTTTAACCCTTGGCTGATAATCACGTAACCTAAATTATGAGCTGTTTTTTGAATCCAATTCTATATAAAAATAAACAAATCACAACTATATATTTTAAATTTTATAAATATATTAAAAGTTAATATGTCTTTGTTTTTTAATAAAGTTAGTGTCAAAACGTTGATAACAACAAGTAGGTCGCAGCAATTAAAATTTTGTAAAACCTTATATTTTAGAAGTTTATAAAAGAAATTTATTTTATAAAAAGTTAATTGTAAATGACAAAAATAAAAACGGAACCCGGTGGTGTAGAGATGTGAAACATATTTAAAATAGAAACCAACGAGAAAACGAGTATTTTTAAAGAGATAAGAAGATATCATCCGTATTGTAATATTGTGTTGTATCTTTTATAAGGGATTCAATATGTACATTTAATAAATCGGACAAAATAAAAACTTTTTTCTAATTTTTTTTTTTTTCCATAACTTTTTTGCTTTTCTATAGTTTATAAATGTATGGG
>JAOEHQ010001215.1:0-19310 GCA_025447715.1 Asclepias incarnata
ACCCTTGTTTTTGGTTATCACTTTATAACTTAATTATATATTTATATATATATATATAGGGAAGAAATATAACTTAACCAAAAAAAAGTTTTCAAATTCATTCTGGAAAAAATAGATTAATTTATTATGTAATTTGTAAAAGTTATTACGATTATTTTTTTCTAAATTATTAAACTCAACTTTTAACCTAAACCATACAATTTCAATTTCCAAAATAACACAAGTAAACTTTCACTTTTCGGATAGCCAACCCAAAGTCCCAAACTATTGCCACATAACTTATTGGTGTAGAAGGCCCAACCCACTAACATAATCATTAACCTAACCCAACCCAACCCAACCCAACCCAACCCATAACTATTTCCAATTTCATAATCTTTTAACCAGAAAAACAAAATAAAAAATCAAAACTAGCAAGCATCCATCATCTACTCGCTCGCTCGCTCGCTCGCTCACTCCCTCACTCACTCACATCATATCCACGTCATCAATTCCGTCCTCCGGCAACCATCTCCGCTACCGGAATCACAACAACTTCCCCACTTTCTTAGGGTTTGTTTGTTTTTTCATTCTATTTAATTGTTTTTCTTTTTTTATAATCTTTTGTTATCTAATAGTATTTACTGTTAATGATAATTGACGGTTTCTTAGGGTTCTTCCTATTATTATTATCATTATTATTACTGAATTATAGGGTTTTAAGCCTTTTTGTAAAACAGAAATTAATGTTATTTACATTATATTCCAGTTCTTTTATATATAACTTTTATTAGGTAATATTTTTTTTTCTTCTCAATATTAGGGTTTGAAGCCCTTTTGTATTGAAAAACTGCCGGTTTGAACCGAACCTGTTTATTTTACGACAGTGAGCTTGTTAAATCGTAAGTAGATGTTAAGCTATAGAAAGTTTTTACACGCATATGATTCACGTGTAGAGTTACTTTTAAGTGTTTTATGCGCATAACGTTAATGTAAAATAGACATTGCTTTTGTATGCCCTTTGAAAACGCTCATTTTTTATTTAATAACTTGAATTCCTAAATACACATAGATGCTGATATATTAGGAAACATGTGTGCTAAAAATAGCAAAAAGTGATTATTTGTCTTTGGAGTTTTAGTGGTATAAGCATATGGGTATAAGAAATTAGAGTAATTGAACAAATTACAAGCATGAGAAGTTTATGTAGGTAAAGTATTAAGGGTAAAAACACAGACGCGAAACTTGAGAAATTGTAGAATCTTGAGGGAGGTATTAGTGTTCTATGCGAATACGAACACGGGTCAAGGATACTAGGGGTGGATATTTTCGAATGTTTACCAAGTGTCATCTGAAGGAATTTTAGGAAGCCATCTGTTCTTCATATGATAGATGTCTCTTTGTTCTTTATACGTGTGTGAACATCAAGTCTTAAAATTTCTAATATAATTATGCAATTCAGGAATATTAGCCATTAAATTGGAGAAACCTCATGGGGGACCGTTCTGAATCTCCTGTTAGGATACATAGGTCTTCTCGTAGGAGCCCTTCTAGAAGAGAGAGATCACCTGCTCGTCACAGGAGTTCACACTCAGCAAAATCACCTCTTAGAGAAAAGCCTTCTAGCCGAACAAAGTCCCCAAGACGCCCAAAGTCTCCCGTTACTCACTCACCAGTTAGAGAGAAACCTTCAAGTCACAACCAGTCTTCCAAGCACACACGGTCAAGGTCGCCATCAGATCGTGTGCCCTGGAGAGAACCACCTTCAAAAGCAGCCGGATCTCGATCACCGTCACCTAGGACTAAAAGGTTAAGAAGAGACCGGTCAGATCATAAGGATGATAAATCAAGTGAAAGAGGGAATGAAAAGAATCATGGGAAGACTAGGTCACCAGTACGCCGAATCTCAAGGTCCCCTGAATCCCGATCACCGTCACCACGTACCAGAAGGTTGAGGAGAGCTCAAGCTGACAAGGCTGATAAACCAAGTGACAGGGCTACACGAAAGGAAAGGGATTTAGAAATTGAGAGAAGGGATCGAAGGTCAGGAAGGGATGCAGATGACAATGGATCGTCCAAGTCCAGACATGCTGAACTTCACAGGACTAGACACAGATCTCGCTCGCCTCCACGTGATGAGGTGTCTGGTGATATCAATTCCCTTAACTGGTCTATAATATATACATATATATATATATATATATATCGTCAAGATATTGTGAACTCTGGGAATTGAATCATCTCCCATGATGCCTTTAAGATATTGTTCTCTTTTCTATATATAGCTCGTAGAATAAGTGACTATAATTTTGTTGTACTTTTTTCAGGGAAATAACTCAAGAGAAGGTGATCATCGGTGAGAACCTACACGAACTCCTTGATATTATTTATTGCTTCAAGTTCTGGTCACAATTCTTCGCATATGAACCTTGTACCTTGATAGGAAGTCTATGTCGAGAGGTGTTCCAACACTACTCTATATCCATCTCTTCTATTGGAGTTGGTCTCCAAACTTCATACTAATTACACTTCGATAGTATTTTGAGTCAATGCAAGACATGACTTGGGATATAACTTATAAGGCCTTTTTATCACAAATATTTAGCTGTTAAAAAAAAGTACAGCAATTTATTTCTTCATTCTGTGAATAGTTTTTCTTTCTTGTTCAAGTCAAGTTAGTTTAGTAACACACTGTCATGCATCAAAAGGTGTAGGATCATGCACTCGGTTCTCAGACGTGGTAAGAGAACAAGAACGGACATTTTTCCTTTTATCTAGTTTAGAATCCTTTCTTTCTCGTTAAATGGAAATAAAGTTTGAGTATATCAGTGTGCTGTTTTGTATTTGCTTACATTTCAATACCGCTTATTCACTTTGATACAGGCTCTGATTAGTTATATACGTGTGATCAGGAATGGTGATGATGATTCAGTTGCACTGATGAAGGCTGCTGCAGAGGCTCTTGAAACTAAGCAAAAGGTGGGTTGCTACCTACCTGATGAGTGTTCTGCTCAGTTGACCTTTATTTTTTTCATCTTTTTTTGTTTTTGTTTTTGCTTTTAGCAGTTGATAGAGAATGAGGTTATTAGTTTGCTGTTAACCTCATGAACTAAACTAATATTTCTAAGTTAATAACGCACCTTATTTTTTTCTGACCTCCAAGCATAATCATGTACAAATATGACACCGAGTTAAAATACGCGGTCTCTTCTTTATACTATTAACTTGACATTTCAATATGGTTTGCAGGAAAAGCCTTCATTTGAACTATCGGGAAAGCTTGCTGCCGAGACTAATCGGGTTAAAGGTGAGTCTGCTGCTGACTTTCCTCATCTTTCTTTGTAGTTGGATTTATCTGTAGTTTGGTAAGAATGTAGGCTTTCATCTATTTGGTGGGCTAAAATTATAGTGATGGGGACAAAGATTTATTATTAAGTGTTAAATGACACCTGGAGAAAAGATTGTTTATTGTAACTATTTTTTTGACTGCTAGTTTTAACATCAAAGTTGATTCTGCAATTACCTGGCAAGGAGTTGATTTCATATATAAGTGTTACGGACGTCCAGGGAGAAGTTTGCCTGTTTTAAGTTTTAACTACATTAGGTTGATGTTAATCATTCCTTTTCTGTTAACATTCTGTCAGTTTCAAATAGAGTTTGTTGTTTGTTAAAGAGATATGAAAGATGCACAATAAATATAATAATTAGCACACTCGTAAACTCTAGAGCACATGTACTAAGATGTTTATCTTTTAGTCTTCGTTTAATTTAATTGATATCTTTTCTTATGGCAGGCGTGACACTGTTGTTCACGGAGCCACCTGATGCAAGGAAACCAGATATTAGATGGAGACTGTATGTTTTTAAAGGTGGTGAAGTGCTTAATGGTAAGTTACTTGCTTTTCTTTGCATGTAGACCTGGCTTTATGCCACAGACATCTTTGCTTGCTTCTTTGGCTTTGCCAAACGTATGCTGCAATATCAAGCTGTTTTTGACTTATGGTTGATTTCTGAAATGATTTTGTACTGTCAGACAAAATTCTGATATTTAATACCATGCTGTCAAGAATGAAGGCCACATCTCTTTTCGATATTTAGACTTATGGTTGATTTCTGAAATGATTTTGTACTGTCAAACAAAATTCTGATATTTAATACCATGCTGTCTTATTAGTGTGATATTGGTCAAATCAACTCCCTTATTTTATGTGTCTGTTTTTGCTATTCCCAAGCAAGAATGAAGGCCACATCTCTTTTCGATATTTAGATTAGAGTCACAAGGTCGACTCATATAATGATAATCAAACAGGTCCATCTGGGATTTGTATTTTACAGATTTGGTCAAATGTGTTTATATTTTTTTATATAAAAACCTAAAGGAATCAACTAAGTTGGCCAGGTCAAATTGGCAGAAGACATCGAAAGTGTATTCATTCTTAAAGCATACACCCTCCAAAATGGCCTTATTAAAAAGTTAGATTCTCATTATAAATTTGCAATAACAAAGTTTTGTGATCGTATTTAATGGATTGTTTTCCATAAAAAATTTAGGAAGTGTGAAAAACTGTTGGCAGGTCAACCCGGACCAACCCATTTTAAATGTCATGAACTTGCTTTTCCGACCAAAACCTGTGTTTATCTTCACGCCCATTTTGTCACTTTTAATATTATTCTATAAATTTTTGGCTTGTTCATGGTTGAAAGATAATTGTGTGTTACATTTAAGTGGCTAACAAGTTTTGTTTCAAACAGAGCCCTTGTATGTGCATCGACAAACCTGCTATCTTTTTGGGAGAGAAAGGAGGGTAGCCGATATCCCCACAGATCACCCGTCATGCAGCAAACAGCATGCAGTCCTCCAGTACCGGTATGTATCATCTGAATTTAGTTAGTTGGTTCTCCAAGTTACTGGTCAATGGTCATAATGGCTTCATTCATTTCTGATTTCTGTGTATTCTCAGGCAAGTTGAGAAGGAGCAACCAGATGGCATGTTAGCGAAGGAAGTAAGGTATGAAGGCTAACCCCATATTCTACTTGGCAGAGCTGGCAAAAGTGGAAGGTCGGCCGGGTCGGGTATCCGGTTCAAATAGGTTTGGGGTCAGAATTACTAACTTTTAGTGAGGATCAAATATATCTGGTTGGGCTGACTCAAAAACAGTTTGATTTATTTTTATTGTTTATCTTAAAAATAGTAAATGTGTTACATATGATTACAAACAGAATTAATACATTAATAAACTAATTCTTTTTATATAAAATGATTTGGAAGGTTTTATGTATATCCAATAAGATGTGGGCTATACACCGTTTGACCTGGTCAGCCCACTCTATCCATTTCAATTTTAGCTACTTATACATTTATTAAAAAGTGAAATGAAAGTTTACTCATTTATCCTCTACTACTTTGTATCATTTCAGTAAGCAAATGGTTTTTTTTTGAGCCTTGAGTTTATATATTTTGCATATTGTCTTCAATTGCAGGCCTTACATAATGGATCTTGGAAGCACAAATGGGACTTTCATAAACGTAAGCACACATAATGATAAATGATCAGTATGGAATCTTGGTGCTACTCAGTATGTATTTAACACATACTTTTGGAATTGCAGGATAATCGTATTGAGCCAGAGCGCTATTATGAACTTATGGAAAAAGACACTCTTAAATTCGGTAACAGCAGGTACGATGTTACTCGCTTCATTCTATGTTATATAAATTTCATCGTTGTGTATTGAACAATATCTGCTCTTTATTGCTCTCTACCTCAAATTGGTCTTGAACTATAGTTCCGACAAATTTTTTCATGTCTGCTGTATAAAGTAGTCCCATATTAACTCTAACCATTTGATATCATTAGCCATTAAAAAAAAAAACCCATATGATATTAACAAATGCTTGGTTTCTACCAAACAAGTCAGTAAAGAACATACACATTAAAGAGCATGTTGCAATGGTTATTTCAGAGCATGTTTGCTTTTTTGCTTCTTCCTAGTTTGAAGCATTTGACCTTAAGTTAATTGCATTTGGGTTTTAAGGTCATTAGTATGACTTGGTTGACGTAAACCAAGTATAACCGTGTATCTGGCTTCAATTATGAGATGGTGCATATCAGCCTCAGCTTGTCATGAAAAAGATGGATTTGCTTAGCTTTTATGTATAAAGCTAACCGTGTATCTGGCTTCAATTATGAGATGGTGCATATCAGCCTCAGCTTGTCATGAAAAACATGTCAGGAAAACATAGTCACACCAATATCACTGGCAGTTGCTTGCTTTAATCCCATCTTGCTTTATAGTTTTCTTTTTTCAGAAAGGAAAATATTGATAACACACCACATATTGTCCATACAAATGTCTCTTGTGAGACTTGAACCCACAACATTTGAGCTGGTGAGCAAACACACATACCACTAGGCTGGAAGCCCTTTAGTAATCCTATCTTGCTTTTAGTTTATCCAAGCTCTGGAAGCCTTACTGGTTATGCAATTTTTTTTTCTCTATTTGCAGCCGAGAGTATGTAATGTTGCACGAGAATTCAGCTGGATGATGGGAATATTCTGTGAAGGAATTATATTGTTAGGAGATTTTCTGGGAGTTCTTGAGCTTCTACATTAGTTAGCAGAAGATGTGTTAGATCAAGTCTTTTTGTTTGGAGTTTTATGATCGTCATGTATTTACAATAGATTTTTGAATCACAAGAGAGTGGCTTGCATGATGCTTGATATACTTTCGACGTGGTAATGTCCACTCTTTATCTTGAGTTTTGGGTTTAATGATAAGAATCAAATAAACAAATTGTTGTTGCCATTGTTATCATTATCATGATAAATATTTGTAGGTCAGTGTCCCTAAACCCTAGTAGTTCTTTAATTGACTGTATGGTCAGAAATTTGCCATCAACTTTATGAACATCTAGCAAGCTATGTTACTTGAGGATGCTTCAGTTTTTAATTATTTTTTTTTCCTATCGAAGTTCTTTTCTGACCTTCAAGTCGTAACTGATTCAATCATGATGTAATCAAGTCTTTGACATGTGAAGGAAGCTTGTCGACAATTCATCCTATCGCAAGGAATTCTGCTTGCACATGATTACATAATTGATGTTTTGACCTGATCTTATTAGTTAATGTAATGGTTCCATGAAGAGGAACGAAAGAAAATTTTGTATAAAGTATCCAAGTATTCGAAAGGAGTTGCACCAGCCAAATATTGAGATCGTATCACATCTGACTCTTGCAATTTTGTTTTGTTTACCCAGGTATTTAAAAGATGTCGGTTGAGATCTTTTTAAATTAAAATCTCTCAAGTTGAAAATTTGTGTTATGTACAAATATTGGGCCCTTAGATTAGTTTTACTTGATGATGGACTCTCTTCATGTATAGCTTTTTTTATTAGTTCAACATGATTAAATTGATGGTTTCTAAATTCGAAGACAAAGCATTTTAGTATCAATTTGGTTTCACTGGTCAACTTTTGCAAAAAAATCGATGATGTTTTGTTTTTCAGTTATAGCAAAACTTTGTCGAACATCTTTAAAAAGACATAATGCTCTTAATATCGAAGGTTTTGGTCACATCTTAAGCGGTAACATGATTTTCAAAAATAACTGTTTTAAAGGAGCCATTCTTTGCGACGACCAAGCCTAAGAGAGCAACAGTTCCTTGGACTCGGAAAGTAATAACGAAAATGGCTAATCAAATAGCAGATTCCGCCGTTGGAACCAATGAAGCAAATGATTGACCCATCATAAAGCCGTGTTTCATGACGAGATGCAAAATAACTCGCCATTTCTGATAAACCAATGATTCAACCAAAGTTTTCGACTATATACGTTAACTGAATATATTTAAACGAAGAACTTAAATAACACATAAATGTGTATATACTTGACCTTTATATCAAGTACAAATAAATAAAAAACAATAATGTAAGAAAAAAAATTATTTAATATATTAACATTTTAATTTATATGTTTATATTCTTTATTTCTTATAACTAATTATGGATGTTGTATAAATAAAATTTTCTTTATATAAAAAGTAAGCCCTCATTTATTTATAAACAAACGAAAAGAGAAAATGAAAATATATAAAATACAAAAGAAAGATAAAACAGAAAAACAAAAGAAAACAAATACCAAGTTATACTTCGAACAAACCACTCAATTTTTTCAAGATTATAATCTTTAATCATTTTTGACCAGCCATCATCAAATTCTTAAGGATCCGATCTATAGACTCCTACACATGGATTTTTAAGGTTTTCTTAATTGCTTTGTATTACTTTAAGCTACCTAAGTTTTCCGGTGATGCGACTCATCGGGGAAAACACATTTCACTGGTACGTGCTTGCACTGATCGACATTGGTCTGTTATTATTGCTGTCGGTGGCCGGCTGGGCATCCATCCATACATTCCGGCCAGCTATGACTTTGAATAACCATTCATACGTTTCTTTATCTTCTCCCGATATATAGTAAACCACGTACATCAGAATAAGATGGGAATTGGAGATTCTTTAATAGTGCAAAACCGATATAATGCACTACGTTAATCAAGTTTAATTATAGGGTAAATTACAAGAATGGTACCTGGTGTTTGTACCATATGACACTGGCAATACCCCGTAAATGAAATTTACCTGAGACATACCCCACTTTTTCAAATATACACGCTGATCATACCTAACCCTAGTGGAGCTTTACGGATCGTTAAGTTTGATCACATGCTAGGCACGTGAATGGATAAAAGACTGTTTTACCCCTATATCTGCCCCCTTCCTTTCTCTGCCCCATCCTTTCTTCATCAACCCAAAAAATCCTAAATTCATCGGTCATCATCACCGCCATCTTCTTTCAACTTCAATCCAAAAACCCTAATATCAAATACACATATATAATATCTCTATATCTATCTACACTTCATCACGCACTTTTGACCAATTTGATATTTAATTCTCAAACACTATATTTTAGATTCCTCAAATGACATATAACCTAGTCCAAACCAAAATTCAAAACAAAAAATGATGCCATCCACTCTCGCCTGTGTTTAGATTCATCAAGCCTCATCCGCCGACAATCCACACCGCTCCTCTTCCGCCACCGCTCACCACCCCTGCTTCTTTTACTCATCACCATCATCATATAACAATAACAGGTCCAATGACGGTTACACCGGCGGCCGTCCACCACCAAGTCCAAAATCTCGCCGGAGAAATGAATTAAACAGACGAACACTAACTAGTTGCCTGAAAACTCCATCGAATTCAAGCCACTTGCCGGAAAAGGAACTGGGACCAAAATTCAAAAACATAACCCAAACGAAAACCCATAACCCAAATTGGGAATTCGCCGGAATCTGGGATTCAACCCAATACCCATCGATGTGGATCTATGGATCTGTCGAAGTTGAACAAGAATGGAAGAAGCAGATGCATTTGCTTTTAACTTTTAAGATTAGAAAAAGATATAGATTAAAAAAGATAATTTTTTTGAAGATAAAAATGAAATCTGGAAATAAATTTTCCTTTGATGATGAAGATAGATACATACATATGCAGATATGAGTGGAAAGGACGTTTTTACTCCCGCACATGTATGGTATATGGCAATATTTAACGTTCCGTTAGGATTAAGTATGGTCAGCGTGCATATTTGAAAAAGTGGGGTATGTCTCGGTTAAATTTCATTTTTGGAATATTGCCAGTGTCATATGGTACAAACACCAGGTACCATTATTATAATTTACCCTTAATTATATCTAACTAGTAAATTACCCCGCCGCTATGCGGCGGTAACGGAAAAGTAAAATATAAAAGCATTATACAAAGTTTATACAATATCAAAAATAATCTTATGTCTACACAGATGGTTGTGTGCACCCAGAGAAATTGATACAAGTTGAAAGAAAACAAACATTCTCAATATCTTCCATTATAATTAGTCCCTTCTCAACAGCCTCCTTTTGGTCCTGTCGAATTTAAACAATATAAAAAAAAAGATCAAAACTTTAGAAATGGGCAAATCCTGATCTTGAGAGTTCATATGCTAGAAACCTCACAATTTTTATTCCATCACTATATATCAACTATACGTGATAGAAACCTGCAAACAATCGAATGATGATACTTAATATCACAACTCCGCAATTATCTTAAAAATATCATCAAGAATGACATATAAAAGCACTTGGCCAGTTGATAGTCTTCTGTGTTTATCCTTCCTTATTCCTGATCCAAATCTACATTATTGTCAGGCTCTTATCTATGATATTTCATTCACGTAAGCACTTTATTGAACACATATATCATTATATTTTAGATCATTTAGTGCACAGATCAGATTACAAATACAAACTCAACATCCAATACTAAATTACTAAGTCAAAAGTAAATACTCAATACTGCAATTAAGAGATTCATATAGATAAACATATAGTCCCACAGTGCAACAGCTAGATAGAAGTAGAAGAGCAACAACAGACCCTATTTCAAGAATATACTATAGCATTAATTTCTACCCTTTCATAACTTTTTAAAGCTGAAAGCAAATGAAAATAGTCAAGAACTACATACTTGAGCTTTTCCATTGTGTTCTCCACCAAAGCATGATTGAATGAAACGGCAAAATAAGAGTTGTTCCGACGATTAAGACTGCCAACCTGATAATATCTTGACCAAACCTATTACCAACATCCCCATGTGATTGACATGATACTACATAATACTACCACTATTATGTCATTTAATCTCAAAATGGTTACATATCCACTTGCAATTTTACTGATTTATAAATCTTACTCAAAAGACCAAAATATGACCCAAATACTGGAGGAATGTATTACCCATTAAAGTAAATATTGCATGCTGAATTCAAAATATTGCGTATATAGAGATAGTCAATCTTGACTTAATCTAATAAGAAAAGTCAAACACCCAGTAAGTTTAAATTTGTTATTTAAAGCATTTAAAACCAAATTCCACATTATCTTTTTGTGTGAATACTCAATTATTGTTTAGTAAAAATTTAATTAATTACGATTAGCATGAGAATATATAGTAAATGTTTATTGGTTCTAAGATCCCAAAGAGTTTATAAACTGTTTGTATAAAAACTTGGACGCACTATTGCTGAAAGTTGAAAAATATGAAGTTTTACTACAACAAAAAAGTGTTTATATTTTTAAAATAAGCAAAAAGTTTGTAGAAATTTTATATTAATACATGTAAGTTGAAGTGGAATACTATAGCATTATTATTAGATAGTTATTACCCATGATGAACTGATAAATACGAATAAAAAAATAATAATCAGGAAAACGGTTTATTTTGAGCATCTTTTATTTATATTTTTTTGTTGGTAAAAAAATAGTTAGAAGCTTGAATTGGGATGACCCAGAGCACATTCAAACAATAGGAGATTTAGAGTCAAGGAACATGACTCTATTTGCATAATATATACTGGCAAAATAATTGTTCAATAATAAGGCCTAAATCTAGGAAAACAGTTTCAAAAACATAATACGAAATCCATAAATTAAAGCAAGTCACTCCAATTTGTAATACCTGATGATTCATTATTTTTCACCTCGATGAGCTAGATTCAAACCGGTACTAAAAATCCCCAAAATAGCGAAACCCTAATTTTCCACAAGAGTAACATCAAGGGATTACAACGGTTCAAAAGGAAGAAGAAGCAGTTCGTGTGTGTGTGAGTGTGTGCGGTAGTTGTTAAGTTTAAGGCATTGTGTATTTTTTTATTTTTTTTTGTAAAATATAGATATGGATATAGAAGAAGAAAGAGCAGAGCAAGGAGGTAGCATAGGGAGAAGAAGAAGAGAGGGAGAATGTTGGTGAGAGATGTGAGAAAAGTGAAAGGAAAAAAAAAATAAAAAAAATCACCGACATTTATGCTACAGTAGTCTGCTACAGTGTCGGTAGACACAGATCTACTGTAGCGAGGGGGAATATGCTTTGTTTATATATAATATCATTTTAAAAGTCAAAAATTACATGGTTTTTGTCGACTTGTATTTCAGAGACACAAGTTATGATTTTTTTTGAACATTAACACAAGTTATGATACTTTTAATAAACACAAAATTCTTTAAAATATGAAAATGATTTATATAAAATTAGATCAAACCCTTACGGTTACAAAATATAATTATGGATCATTATTAGCTAAAAAATGAAATATAATAATTGAGAATCTATTTTCATATAAACACTCTATACAATATCAACATAATAATAACTCATAAAAGAATGACAAACGATTTTAATGTCGTAAGTTCATTTTAAAAAAGCAAAATTAAACAAAAAAATATATTTAATACAATCATTAAAGTAATTATAAAAATTACAAATCTACTAATACTTCATAAAAAGTTACACTACTTGTAAAATTGGTAAAATCTCACTTGTTGTCCAATATCAAAACTATCAAATCCTTTGTGCTCTTAACTCTTGAATAAGAGACATGAAATTCTCAATACAATATTACATTTCATAAAAGTTACAACGTTAATTGAATTGACCATAATAAAAAAAATACAAACTTAATAAAAAAAAAATTGTAGAATGACAATGGAGGAAAACGATAAAATTTAGGAGACAAAATAAATGATGTAATGTATTTGATTATAAACTATAAATAATAAATTGATATATCCATGGGAAAAAAATCAAATTGATTTTCGTATAAAGTGTGAAAATAAAATATTTGTAGTTGCCTAATACAAACATAATCTACTATTAATACCTATCGTGAAAGAAAATTAGAACCTTTGAATCTTTGAAATTCAAATTTTCGAATGCGTAGCTCAATTTGTTAAGCCAATCACGATTTTATAGCAAATTATTATTTTTAAATTTTATATTGACAAATTCTTTATTATGAACATTTGACTAATTGACTGATGAGTATGATATGACTATACACATGACATGAAAATAGAATAAATAATGTGATGAAATGACAAATAATCAAAAATCCAATATGACAATTAACTATATATGCCAACTAAGATAACAATTATCCTCTCTTAATTTGTTCTTCTATGGGGTTAATATCTTGATCTCAAATATCGGCTTATCCATGATCTGTAATAACAAAATACACATAATCAAATAAATACATATACAAATCAATGAATCATTCAACTAAATAGCATAATACCCGCGCGTTGCGGCGGATACAATTTACAGGTCGTCAGATACCCGCGCGTTGATGGTTGTGGTGTTGGCGGTGGTGGTGGGGGATTTTATGAGAGCGTTTTGTGGTTCATGTGTGTGTGTGTTTGTGAGAGAGAAAGAAGGAGGGTGGATGACAAAATAAAATAATGAAGGACAATTTCGTACATTTGCATCTCCCTTTTTTTCAACATTTCCAAAAAAAAAGGAGGCTAGAATTTTTATAAAGCAATAAAGATGTAATTAATTGTAACTAATGCAAAATAAAATAAGTTTTAAATATCAATCTTAATAGTATAATGAGAAGAATATTATTGACCTAATAGGGCATGAAGAAAAACATAATGCAAATAACTAAAAAAGATTGAACAAAGTTAATAAGTTATAAATTTAAATTATGAAAAAGTATGTTTGAATGTAATTACGTGTTAAAGAATGTTACTCAAAAGACCCAACCAAATAATTAATTATTTAAAATATAGAAATCTTCAAATTAAACTAACAAAAAAAAAAATATTCAAAATATATAACCTAAATTAACATATTCCAATAATAGTGTGTGATAAAAATAAAATGTTTCAAATTAAAAAATGCCTAAACAAACGGATTAGATTTATTTAGTTATTTAGAGAGATACAATTTAAATTTGAATTTGAATAGTTTACATAAGAGCATTTTTGCCAGATAAGATGTCATGTAAGATTAAATGAGATAAGATGTAGCTACACATGGCACTTAAATGAAGATTATTTATTTAAAAAATGACAAATAAGCAAAAATTCTATGTGTAAACTAAATGAAGATGCCACATAAGATCATCCATATCCTTGTTTAGTTATATGGATAGATACTACTTTCTATATTTATATAAGGAGATCCAGTTATGTAACCTACCTACCTTAAATGTTGCTACTGAAAAAATATCTATACTTATATACTATGTTATGTTATGTTATAAAGGAAATCCCCCCCTCCCCTTCTTTTCTCAAATTATGATTTAAACTACCTATTCTCCACGTCTCCTTTATTCATTATTTTAAAATCTCCACTTTATATACCTATAATACCCTTTGTGAAATTAATTTATAACGTGTACCCTTTAACTTTTAAAATAACTACACTACCCCTTTAACATCAATAACCTTTACATCAATAGCCTACACTACTCGTCACCGCCGCCACCACCAGTCATCACCACCACCACACCGTCGCTACCACCATCGTCGTCGCATCGTGCGGGCATCCGTCTAATTATTATTGTATGTATCCAACTTCTTAACGTCCTACTTACGTGGCACCTGTTTTCATTTTTTTTTCAATCTATATATATGGATGTCACCACATGCACACACAATACCAAAAATTTATAACAAACTTGTCTGGTTTTCATCGCCTTCGACACAAACTGGGATGGTTGATTTTGTGCCTGGTCGTGCGGTAATTGATGCGGCACAACGTAAACTTGTCAAGTATGAGGCTAAGGGTGCGGCTATTGGATATGGTTTTCTCCCCTTTTCCTTCTCTTCTTTGGGGGAATTAGAAAAGGATGTTGTTACCTTGCTGAAGCGGATACGAAAGTTCTCCATATATCGGGGCACGAGTTGCTGTTCACATCTTTAATAGGATAAGTTTTGTTATGGCTAAAGGAGTGGGAGCCCAAATAGTATCTCGGCTTCCCATTTTTAATATTAACAATTTGAGTTTGTTTGAATAAATAATAATAATACATCTACTAATACAAGGCTGTTATATTCAATGTTTTCTTTTTTTGACATACAAACAATGTTTGTTTGTTTTGCAGCTTGAAATTGTGGTTTCTACCCCAGGTGTGTTTCAGGTTGTTTAACTTAAGCTCCTTTTTAATTAAAAACACTGTTATACAGTAGGCTTGATTGAATAATGGTTTTGAAAGCTGATATATATTTCCATTTTATATTGGGTAGGTTTTAAATCAATTGGTGCAGGATTATCCGACCATGACTCTTGGAGTAAGTGTTTCGTAATCATTTAAAAATTGGAAAGTGTTTTGTAATTATTAGCCTATTCCTCTCCGTTTACCTGTTTTAGTGACAGTACTCGAAAGTAATTCGTGTTTGATCATTAATGAGTGTTAGATATATATGATGAATTCTTGTTCTATCTTGATGCTCTTGAATGTTCCAGGTTGGCACTGTTTTGAATACTGAGGATGCCGAAAATGCCAAAAATGCTGGAGCAAAATTCATCATGAGTCCTGCAATTGTAAAGGTAAGACAAACAGTTATATAGTCATTTTTATTGAATACAGAACCTGAGAAAGACTTCATATCCTCCAGATAACTCTTTTTATTTGGCATAATCCTACAATATAAATATAAATGTAAGTACAAACACAATCACAAATGTAATTGTTCATGGTCGGCGCTGTGACCAAGTCACATGTATTTTCTACGGACTGGGAGTTGATACTTTTTTTCAATAATCGGCACAGTTTTGTTTAGTCTTTATAAGGATCTTTTTGTTTTAAAAAGTAAGTTGTTTGCAGGGTATTTTGGATCAAGTAAGTGATGAGTTGCTATATATACCTGGTGTGATGACCCCATCAGAAGTAAGTGACCAACAATATTTATTGTCTTATTGTGAATAGTACTAAAGCATCGGCAAACTGATATTGTTTTGGTTGCTTGAAGCCATGAATCAAGGCAAAGTCATCTAACTGCACTTTCTTAGTGTTACAAGAGTCGACGTTTAGCTTAGCCTGATCTTGTTCATGTCTATCCAATAATATTATCAAAAACACATAAATTCTTTCGAACTATAGTTTAACTTATTAGTTCTCTTTCTTCTCATTTATACTCTTAAGTTTGATTTCAACTAATGTTATTACTTTCTAATTTCCCAGATTCTGTCATCATATAATGCTGGTGCCAAAATTGTGAAGGTTAGTTGCACACTTGCAATTCCATAGCTCTTAGACAATACACTTGCGCAACTGATTTTAGACTGTGTATGATTCCATTTTATACTCGATTATCATCACTTAAATGGCTCTAAATGTTTTTTCGTACTTCAGAGCTATTTTAAGATTTAGTGTATGGGTGTGATAGGTATATCCTGTTTCAGCAATTGGTGGTGTTCAGTACATAGCAACTATGAAGAAGCCTTTTCCGCATATTCCTATAGTTGCATCTCAAGGAATAACAATTGGTAGGTTATCTTTCTATATGGAAATTTTGACCCATTTGCTTATAAATTGGTTGATTTGGATGGAGGGTTATGCTTTCTCTCAAACGTGTCAAATCAAAAAAACTTAAAACTTTTACGTTACTATTGCTTATTGAGGTATTGACCTGAACTGATATTGACCCATTACTCAACCCTCCCATCTTGCAATATCTGGTGATCTATGATCCAACTTCCTATTAGCTTTACTGATAGTTTGTACTAGAAATTAAGCAGAACATAAGTTTTCATTAAAAAAAAGATTCTGAAACTCAAAGTATGTGGATATATGTAGTTGGTTAATGCAAACCCTGTATACAGACTCACTGGGAGAGTACATTGCTCATGGAGCATCATCAGTTGTCTTATCTGATGCTATATTTGATAAAGAGGCAATTGCTCAAAGGAACTTCAATGCAGTATATCGACTTGCGCAACTTGCAGTTTTGCAAGCGAATGAAGCTGTAGAAAGGTATTTACTTTCTCATTTGTTAGCTCGTGTGTTTGTCCTTCTTTTAGTCACGCAGCATATCTAGAAAGAGAACCAGTGAAATGGGCCGAAAATTTCTCAAGATGTATAGGCTTCTGCATGTTACTTTCTCACCATTGGGTGTGTGTGTGTGTGTGTTTGAACGGCAAATGTTAGTTGTTAGTAGTTAGTTTTTCCCCAAGTTAGTAATTAAACGTCAATGCCCGAATTTGAACCCGGGACCTCTAGAGAGGCATAGCCTCCTGCCTCCCACCTTCCCCTTGGACCACTAGACCAAGAGCTCATTGGCTCACCATTGTGTGTTTTGTGCTAACATTTGTATCTGTAGGAAAAGAAAGAGCTGATGCGGATAATTTCATGTCAGCATGTCTGTTGATCCATATGTAGAACTGGTAAGAAATATGTTAATTTGTATGTGTTTTTCCTGCACATGCATACATTTGACTCTATACTTGCAGTTTTGATTTGAGATGTAGAAATCCACATTTCTCTTTCAGTAGCAAGTCTGATATCTGCAGTTATATATAACTGTAGTTACATAAGATTAATTAAAACCCACCATTAGTAGTGGCATAAAGCCAAGAATGAAACCCACCAGTTGTCCGATCCTCAAAAAACTATGTCAGTTTACACTGTTTTGATTGACCATTTGAGTTATTCTTTATATGTAACCAACGAGATGCATATCCGACCCAACCGCTTATGAATGGGTCTGTTGAGGAGGTCATACTCTATCCCTAACGGGTCAAACAGGAAAAAGAAAAACTTGACTTGTAGAGAAACGGGTCAAAATCACCCAAAAAGCTCTTTTAATGCATAACACATCCTAAACCATCATATTCGAAAAGCAAGATTGTTATTGAAATAATATGATTTTTGTAATCATATTTGATGCAATAAGTATTTATAAAAAGATCTTAAGTTTTGGACAAAAGGTGTTTTGGGTCAACCTAACTTGTTTGACCCAATCCATCCATTGTCGCCTTTTTGTAACTGATATACTTTCACCTTTCATGTTGCAGATATAGCGATGCCACATACAGAAGATGACAGCACACTTTCATTAAATCGGAATACCATGAAGGGGAGGTGTTATTTTTATATCATAATTTCATAAAAGCTTCGTTCATATGGTATTTGAATAGGTTCTTGTTTGTTTTGCTTGTAGAGACATTAGTGCTATGCACTTGTGAATTTTTGGCAGAGTTGTAGATATATACCACATCGGTTTTTTGACATGAATTGTGAACGTCTCTATATACATCTTTAGCGATACTCAACTAATTGCTTTTGACAATGGTGAACCTCTCTATGAATCTAGAACAAGGGAGATATTGTTTAAAAAAGATAGAAGATTGCGACGACCGAAAATAGTACAAATTTATTTATTAATATGTTACATCAATGGAGTCAGTAACATGTAGATGACAAACAAACGAATATGAACTTAAAAAAGTTCGGCTATTTGTTTATTATATGTCACGTATCTGTTTATTAATTGTCCGTTAAGTGACATGAAAGAACATGAATAACCTCTTTTAAGATTTTGAACTCTTTTAAGCTACATCTACATTACTGTACTAGAAGGTTACCCGCGCAAATGCGGCGGGACAATGGTGGCGATGGTGGTAGCGTGAGAGGATGAGAGTATTGTAGATATTTTAAGTGGTGTTGTTGAAACTTTGAAAGGGTAATGTGGGTAAAAGGATTGGATGATAGAATAGTAATATATGGAGGGGTAAAATAGGTACTTTAAGTTCTTTTTTGAGAAGGGGAGGGCTAAATGCTTTATAATGTAGCCAGATTAAATATATTTTGGACATTGTTCAGTGATTTAAAAAAAAAAAGATATGGTGGTAGGAACCCTTGATCCTATGTATCGAATTGATACCTACTTTTTGTCACCCTGCAAGGCGAAGAGCACCGATAATTGCTCCCAAGAGATACCACCACATGGATTCGGTAGAGATAAGCCTCGTAGTCGTGCCACTATTTTGTTTGACTCCTCCCTACATGGACTTCCCATAAATGGAGGCAGATGGCCAACTAATGCACTAGGGGAGGGCACCGACATCCCTTATGGGAGAGGTAGGTTGACTTCCACTAGGCCATCATGTGATAGTTGTTGTTCAGTGATTTTTATAGTGATTTATCACAGCTTTGTAGGTGTTGTAGTATAGAAGATAATGTTTTGATGAATTATAAAATATAAACTATAATAAATTAAAATGGTAATTAAATAATGTAATTATATAAGAAGAGAAATTTGATTAAATGTATAAGTAATAAATTAAATACATAACGGTAGTGTGGGTATTTTAAGGTATTGGATGATAAAGTAGTAATAGATGAGAGGGGTAGTTTTGGTTATTAAGTTCTGTTTTGAAGAAAAAAATGAGAAAGGGGGGGGGGGGGGGTGGGGCTTTATAATTTACTAGAAGAAT